>JAKTWX010000053.1:0-56639 GCA_030582275.1 Waltiozyma pijperi
GTTTTCAAGTTGATGTGCTTCTGTCTCTGGCTCTGTCTCTGTTTCATCTTCTGATCCAACAGTATCGAGTTGTTGGTCCTCTGGCACATCTGATAATTCGCCATATTCTTCTTGATCTTCTTCATTACTTGTGTTGTAAGTCTCTGTCAAAGTTTGATCCTCATCTGACCCGTTTGATGCAATGTCGTTGGTATCATAGCTGGCCATATTCGTAAGAGTAGTCGTGGACCCTTAATTTATGAGATATTGGGTAAATGTTAACAACACTTATTGGTTGGAAAGTTGAGAAGTTCAAGCCTATCTTTATCTATTTTTTCCCCAAGTCTAGCGCCTGGGATTTGCACATAATCGGACACCCGAGGGTGCTTTTCTCTTTCGTCAAATAATAGGCACCCGAGAACAGACTATGTTGTCCACGTGACCGGAGTTTTTTGCGGTAATCTCTGATCTTTGTGGCATGCATGATCCCGCATCCATATTACCTGCAGATTTTTTGCACAAATCTGAAACTTCATCTAAAAAATTCGTTGATTTTCATTTCCTCTTTCTGACCAACACTTATGCGGACTGCCTGATTTCTAAAAGTTTCATTCACAACAACAACGATATGGACTTTCAACATAAAAAAGACCGTCATAGGTTGATTTATATCTTAGCTAAGTGAACACTCCCTATTATGAGATCTGGGACGTAACAGTCCTTACCAGTTTCTAACCGGTATTGGTGTTTCTACTGCTTTAGATTTGGAGGTTCGATTCCTCTTTGATTGTCATATTCGTTATTTTATACGGCATCTGATGCTTCATTCCGGATGACTGACTTTCTTCCACTGCTCAGGTGATCCTATCGAGGCCTCATTGGTTTGATTCGGTTCCGTTTTCCCATTGGTAGGTCAGAGGCTCTATCAAGAGTTTCTATGATGGCTTGGTTTGATAGGGTTTGGTTCTGTTTTATTACATCATCGGTATGTCTGAGAGACTCTGAAATGAGTTTGTACGATGTATTGGTTGGGTGATCTTATTCGATCTATTCTCCTATCATTCTTCATCGCCTTTGGAGTCCGGGCTGTTCTGATTTGCTTTGACGTTCAGCTCAGTAGGAGGCTGTATATATTTGGCGGCTACAGGGGATCATCATCGTTGTTTCCCCTTTAGCTACCGAGATCTGAGAGGGTTCAACTTCTGATGTTTTATAACTCAAGTTTACGTGTTATTTCATCAGTTAATCGGCCAAAATTAGAAAATATAAAAAGTCCGAGATAGTTTAGTGGCTAGAATCTCCGCTTGTCGCGTGGTGGACCGGGGTTCGATTCCCCGTCTCGGAGAATGTTTTTTGCTCCCAAGTAACTTTTTTCCAGCGGACAAAAGCGATGCGAATTTTTCGGACATGCATCAGACCCAAAAAAGAAATGCAGGGCGCTTTTTTTAAAAAAACTTAAACGTTGTTATTAAAATTCAATTTACACACTAAATCGATTAGACAAAAACAGAGGCTCAAAATCACCTACAATAGAAACTGAAACCAAAAAACTTAACCTTTAATGCATATATCTAATATAATGAAAACTACATCATATCAGAAGACATATCAGACTAAGTGTAGAAGACTTCGTAACCTTGAACAGCATTGTCACGTCCCAATAATATCTAGATCAAATGCGCACACAAGCCATATCATAATTTTTGTCTCTGAAATCTCCAAAACCTTTTGATTTACCATGATTTTCAAAACTATTCTAAGGATGGAAAAGCAGCTCGCTGATGGTGATTTGAGTATATTTTTATGTCTGGAACAGGTTGACCGTTTAACTAAACAGTAGAGAGCAAGTTCAAAAACTTTTTTCCAAATTCTCTGAAGTTGACAGACTTTTGAAGCTTCCTGAATTTCAGACAAATCTGAAAATGGTCCAGTTGTTTTGTTGCGGCCATATCTAGCAGAAAGCACCGTTTCCCGTCCTTTACAGCTGTTCAAGTCCCGATTTCTTTTACATATCGATACATATGCACATGGGTGGCCCGCATGGTGCTTGGATCATGCAGTCCCGACTCCCGCATGCCTGAAAAATTTCAAACTGAAATGTCCAACATTTTTGTCCCTGGAAGTCCAAAAAGAAAAACAAAATGCGCTGGCCCGGAGTCGAACCGGGGGCTCAAAGATGGCAACTTTGAATTTTACCGCTAAACCACCAGCGCTTACTAAATCGAACTTAACCACTAAACTAACCACGAATTTTGGTGACAGCAATAGATGCTTGACTATTGACAGCACACACGTGCCAAATATAGATTAATTAATTCTAAGAAGCGATTTTAGAAAGATCAGCACAATTTTCCCAAAGTAAGCCTTCCACCTTCTTCACACTCTTACTGAGATTGTCTAAGTTACTCCAGATTAATTTACTTTGGACCGACGGAGTACTGTGTGCATCGGAAACGGAAACCGGAGGTGAAAAATTTTCGACTTGAGGATTCTCTGACAAATCACCTTGTGAGACGTTGATATCCGTAGCTGATGTTTCAACAGTGGCATGAGGCGCACCATTTACTAAATCGATACTACTAGGATTCATGGACTGGATTGTATATGAGCTGGTGGAGAACTATGATAAGGTTCTCCTATACTCTCTTGTATTTTATCCAAAACTACATGTACATGGTTCAAGTTAGAGTCAGTCATATAGTTTCTCCTTTATATGCACCTCAGGAGTTGCGAACACCTTCGGCCCAAAGCAGTCAAAGAGTATGACTGAGAAACTTGTGTGCGGACAAAGTCACGTGCAGAACACAATCGATCACATCAATCATGACATCAAAGAATCGCTATAAATGTAATATTCTCGTTGTGTGGCATGAAGAGTGTAACTTAAGGAGTTGGTAGTGGAAGAGACATGTATACGGCAGTATACTGTCCGTAGAGCTAAAATAATCTGTTGTGTTAAAGCTATGATCTATCTATGAGAACTGAACCATTGAATTGGCTAGCGGACATCTATAGTCAGAATTCCAGCTTAGCTATCGTTACGTAATTAGTCAAAATTAAAAAATTAATATTGATTTAATATATAAATATTGATTATATAAATCTGGAATAATTTTTAGAAATTAATTAATTAATTATATTATATCATATAATTTTTATTCAAGATCCATAAATAATATATATAATTAATGGAAAAAAAAAAAGATATTAATATTTCTAATATTCTAATCTAATACAATATACATAAATTAATATTATTAAATATTAATTATAAAGTTGTATTATAACGACGTCGTGTTATATATATCTCAGCTAGACATGTGCAATAAAATATAATATAATCAATGTAATAGTATCCTGGATACTATCCACTGATGACTAATCCTCACATGACTCCGTTCACATGATCGTTCTATCATGTTCTCTGATATTCCATCACGGAACTATCAGTACTCATCATCTTCATATCTGTCATTATGGATCAGCTAGTACCTTCCAGAATATTCCATCTGTTCTATGCTGTCGCCACTTTCCATTACTATATGAAGGAAGACTTACCTCTTCCTTCATTCATGATCTACATAGTTCACTGTTTATAGTAATCAACGTTTATTAGGCTATCGCTACAGACTATCATCTTACGCATAGATCGCTAATCACTCGCACACAACAGATATAGGTCACACAGTCCCTATATTACCATAATCAATATATTATTATTTTTAAGATCTTGGATTTCATATGTTGATCGTACGTGTTCATAACTAGCGAACTTATAACCAATAATTATAATAGCTGGTTGAAGAGTTGTTTATTTAAAACGGCCAAGACTCTAGATATAAGAACGAGTTGTATTTGAATATCCATTTTGAGTCACATATGTAGATAGATCTTAAGGACCTCGGTCCTCGATTTTTTTTTTTTTAACTAAAACAGATTTGTATTACAAAAACAGACACACTTAAACAAAAGACTATAACTAACTTAGAACCAAAATATGTTAAAAGTGGATCGATCAAACCGAAACACTAATTTATGTATCAGGATGCGCTGGGTGAAGTGTCAAACCATCCACTTTTTATTTGTAAAAAAAGGCGTTTTGGCCGAGTGGTTAAGGCGAAAGACAAGCGGGTTGAGATTGGAAGGAAAGATATTGAGATATGGTAAAGTTAACTAAATTGCGGGCTAGAGAACTTTTCAAGGGGCTAGAGGGTTTGGGCCTCAGTGTGTTTCAAGCTTGGCAATGGGAATTGTTGTTATTGTAATGAAATTTGAAATGAGTTATTTGTCGAAGATGAGGATATTGAATTAAAAATGAAAGGAATGGTACGAGCTAGGGAAGTTTGTAACTGTTTCATTTGGGTTGTGTAATATGGTGTTGTGTTGTCAATATGTTACTAACACAGCTAGGCTTGAAATTTTTTGGACATGTATCCTGACGTACGTGGGCGCATGGATATGCAGTATCATATTGTCATAGTTGGAGAAACAGTAGATCTCTTCAAAAAAGAAAAAGGGCGTTTTGGCCGAGTGGTTAAGGCGAAAGATTAGAAATCTTTTGGGATTTCCCGCACAGGTTCGAGTCCTGTAGACGTCGTTATTTTTTTGATTTTTCCAGAGATATCTCTTTATTTCCTTCTTAGGTGATTAATTACAACTATACCAATCAATTATAAGAGAGTTACATTATCCATTAGCTTTAATATATATCATACTATAGGCACACACAAATCATTTTGATAAATCATGGCTTACATCTACCAGAGAATCTTGGGTACAAGGAACAGTCTCTAACAGTGAATCTGTCACATAACCAAGCAAGGATTCTTTCAGTACCTAAACCGTAACCACCATGTGGAGCAGTACCGTACTTTCTTTGGTCGATGAACCAGTAGTAGTGCTTTTGGTAGTCTTTGATACCTTCTCTTTCGAAACCGGCAATCAATTCTTCGTAGGTGTCAGATCTCATGGAACCACCGGTGACTTCACCGACGTTAGGCATCAAGACATCAACGGATTCAGTGACTCTGTTGTCGTCGGCACAACGCTTCATGTAGAAAGACTTGATTTCAGCTGGGAAACGGATCAATAAGATTGGTTCGTTTAAGGTGTCAACCATCTTACGTTCAGCAGCTTCAGCGATATCGTCACCGAACTTGAAGGCCTCGCCATCTTCGTTTGGAATGCCGTGTTCGTTTAACCATTCCAAGGCGTGGATGTATTCCATTCTTCTGAATGGTAGCTTTGGAGCTTGGAAGTTAGGGTTCAATTGCTTGACCAAAGGACCGGCAACTGGGTCAGCAAGAACCTTTTCGATGGACTTAGCCAAGATGGTTTCGATGTGGACTAACAAATCGTTGAAGTCGATGAAGCCCAATTCGGATTCGATGTGAGTGTATTCAGATAAATGTCTTCTGGTGTGGGATCTTTCGGCTCTGAAGGATTCTTGGATACAGTAAACGTCACCTAGGGCTGGCAAACAGGTTTCTAAGTATAATTGGGAGGATTGGGTCAAGAAGGCTTCTTCACCGTAGTAGTCCAACTTGAACAAAGTGGAACCACCTTCGACTTGTGTTTGGACCATACATGGAGGAGTGACTTCAGTCAATTGCAATTCCTTGAAGGTGGATCTGAAAGCGCCCAAAAGAGCGGCTCTGACCTTCATGACGGCAGACAAGGTTTCACCTCTTAAGGTCAAATGACGTTGATCCAATAATAAGGAGGCATCGGCACCTTCTTGGACCTTGTTGGAGAAGGCGTCTTCACCAGCTGGGGCCAGACCAACAACTTCGTAGTAGTCGACGTCCAATTCAATACCACCGTGGGCGTTCTTACCTTCTGGTAGCTCCTTGACGGTACCGTACAAAGTGACAGTGGATTCTAAGGTTAAGGTGGTGGTTTGATAAGCGTTGGCCAAGTCACCGGAAAGGACACACTGTAAGTAACCGTAACCGTCTCTCAAGACCAAGAAGGCAACACCCTTTTGTAGACGTAGACGATGGATCCAACCAGAGACCTTGAATCTGCCACCAATGGTCAAACCGTTGATCTTGGACTTGACAGCGGTAGGTAAGGACTTGTCTTCTTCAATGGTGATCTTCATAGCTTCCAACTTCTTAGCGGCGTCTTCAGCGTCCTTTTGGGCCTTTTGCTCTTCGGCAACCTTGGCTTTTTCAGCCTTCTTCTTCAAGGCTTCGGCACCCTTCTTGGCCTTCTTCAAGGCACTGGCGGTGATCTCAAAGTAGCCGGTTTGTTCTTCTTCAGACTTGTAGACGAATAGTTTGGCTGATTCGTTGGTGTATAAGGCGTAAGCAGCAGAAGCGAATGGGGCTTCTTGGGAACCGGTAGCTGGGGCAGCATCGACACCGGTCTTCTCGTTGATATATAGTTCAGACATCTTGAATGATGGAAGAAGATAATCTATCTGGGTTACTCAAAGAAAATTTTCAATATTCAGCTTGATATTTTCACTTTACTATGACGATATTATTTTTGTCGGTCGTGAATCATCATCATCATCAGAAATTGGAAAAAGTTGACGCTGGCCGCTGGCGCGATTTTTGTCTTTCGGAGTTGGAATTCTTTCAGTTTTCCAGCACATATTTTAATTTTTGTACCAAACAAAGCTCATGTTTCTCCAGATATGTTTGAGATTCCAGTTTCTAAAGAGTCTAGCCGCTCATTTTAATTTTTTGACCTTCTTAATAGCAGTTCTCATTGTGTTTGGAACTGTGATAGATATACATTTTAAGGAGATGAGGGCCAATTCTTACAGCACACGGTTATACACTTGACTGACTCGCTCACAAATTCCATTAGCGCGGATTTGATAGGGTTTCGGAATCCGGGTATTAGCGGCAATTAGCGCCTATCAGTTATCAAAAAATTATGCACGTGATTAATTTCCGAGTTTCTTCCTGTTCGCTGTAAAGTTCCGAATTGTGTACAGATGAGGAGATTCCACTGAGTTCGCTATATGTTACTAAATATCGGGCCATATGAGAGATCGATAAGATTAAAAGGCCACGGCCCACAGAAGTTACTTAGAACGATATCATGAATATCTTTTTAAACTCTTTTCAGAAAGTCGAAGCTTTGAGATGAACAGCATTTTATCCAAGTGAAATGCAATTGAATCTGTTGATGTTTTTTTTCTTGATTTTTTTTCAACGATTTCACAGCAAAAGTATGCACGGCTCTAGGGCAAAATTTGGACTTCGCAGTACAATTTGGAAAAAAACCGATGGTGTAGAACGGCAAGTTATGGGGAAAAGAGTACACACGAACCGAGCCTGCTTCAACATTTGGCACCATTTGAGTTTAAAGACAAATGTGGAGTAGATTCAACTCGAGTAAATCGGAGTTGAAGAGCTCTCTTGACCTACAAATTGTATAATACAAACAGGAATATTCAAGATTGTAAAGGACCTACCCATAGCACATGTTCATGACTGAGTCACAAAAGTGCCGCCCAGATCTAAAATGCCAAATCTATCTCGAATCTCTCTATCATTCGCGGATCGCTCGCTCGGTCGAGAATGAAGTACAAAAGGCGGTAAATTTCCACTCTTCTCCACGATTTCGAAACTTTTTCAGACCCTCTCTAATTTATTCTCTCTTTGTTGCAATCACACACATCACACACACATCACATATAAAATGTCCGAGTCCAAGCCTGCTGAATTGAAGTTATGGGGTGGCCGTTTCACCGGTGCCACTGATCCATTAATGAACTTATACAATGCCTCTCTACCATATGATCAAAAGATGTACAAGTCCGATATCTTTGGTACCAAGGTCTACACTGCTGGTTTACAAAAGATCGGGTTGTTGACTGAAGACGAATTGGCCAAGATCCACGAAGGTCTTGCTGTCATTGAGAAGGAATGGGAAGAAGGTAAGTTCATCGAAAAGGACGGTGATGAAGACATCCACACAGCCAACGAAAGAAGATTAGGTGAAATCATCGGTAGAGACATCTCTGGTAAGGTCCACACCGGTAGATCTCGTAACGATCAAGTCGCCACAGACATGAGACTGCACGTCCGTTCAACTTTAAATGAATTGTCCACTTTCCTCGCCACTTTGATCGACACTATCTTAAAGAGAGCCGAACAAGAAATCGAAGTCTTGATGCCAGGTTACACTCACTTACAAAAAGCCCAGCCAATCAGATGGGCCCACTGGCTATCCATGTACGCCACTTACTTCACCGAGGATTACAAGAGATTGCAACAGATCATTGCCAGATTGAACGTCTCTCCATTAGGTGCCGGTGCCCTAGCTGGTCATCCATACGGTATCGACAGAGAGTACTTAGCCGCCGAACTCGGGTTTGACGGTGTCATTGGTAACTCCTTGACTGCTGTCTCAGACCGTGACTTCGTTGTCGAGACTTTGTTCTGGTCCACTTTGTTCATGAACCACATTTCCCGTTTCTCTGAAGATTTGATTATTTACTCCTCCGGTGAATTCGGTTTCATCAAATTAGCCGACGCCTACTCCACCGGTTCCTCTTTGATGCCACAAAAGAAGAACCCAGACTCCTTGGAATTGTTGAGAGGTAAGTCTGGTAGAGTCTTCGGTTCTCTCTCCGGTTTCCTCATGTCCATCAAGTCCATCCCATCCACCTACAACAAGGACATGCAAGAAGACAAGGAACCATTGTTCGATGCCTTAACCACTGTCGAGCACTCCATCCTCATCGCCACAGGTGTCATCTCCACTTTGTCCATCAACGCCATCAAGATGAGAGACGCCTTGACCATGGACATGTTAGCCACCGACTTGGCTGATTACTTGGTCCGTAAGGGTGTTCCATTCAGAGAAACTCACCACATCTCCGGTTCTTGTGTCAAGTTGGCCGAAGACTTGAAGCTATCTGGTATTGATCAATTGACATTGGAGCAATTCAAGGGCATCGATGAAAGATTCAACGAAGACGTTTTCGAAACTTTTGACTTCGAAACCTCCGTCGAAAGAAGAACCGCCACCGGTGGTACTGCCAAATCTGCTGTTTTGAAGCAATTGGAAAACTTGAAGACTCAATTGAAATAAGTTGATCTTAAAAGAAAATTTAGGTCTTGGTTTCGTTAAAAAAAGCTGTTTGTAATTATATCATTGTGTACATTAGGTTTGATCGGTTAAATGAATAGATTTCGTTGTAACAGATATATACCTAAATTCTTTCGTAAGTTTGCTGCTTTTCTAGCTTGATCTGCAATCTAGCCCAAGACTTGACTCTCAAGGACATGATTCTATCCGGTTCAAAGTCACTTTTCAAAAGACTCTTACCACAACCAGGAACAGGACAATCAATCGCTCCGCCTCTTCTCCACAAATCTTCAATAGCAGCTTGATCAAAGATATGTTCACATTTCTTACTGATCATAGGGTTTTCAAACGTCTTGTATGTGATTGGGCACTTCAAATCAACCGTACCACCAGCCATCTCTAGATCGTCATCGTTCTCTTCACCTTCCTTTGGGATCGGCTCCAATGGGTTGTCAATGATAAAAGTGGCGTTCTTCAAATATCTGTAATCCTTGTTAGACTCCAAGACCTTACGCTTGGATTTCTGAGAAATAATCTTAGAGTTGGCCTTCTCCTCAATCAACTGGGTCAAGTCCTTGGTGTTCGGCGATATACTGGCGTAGTGAGCTATAGTATCCACAGTTAGAGGTGGTTCCTGCTGGAATCTATCCATGATTTCTTGTTTGCCATCTATGAAAGCTCTGTTGAAATACAATGTCTCCATTCTGGACAAGGCCAACTTCTCATAAGACTCCACTAGTGTCTTAACAGGCTCCAATCTGTCTAGTTCACCGTCTTCTCTAACGGATCTAGAGGAGAAATCTTCTTCAATAATACCACCAAGATACTCCATAGCGGATGCAATAATATCGTCACAGGTACCTTTCAAGTCGTCATCTGCCAATAAGTATGAGGAGAGTTCACGGAACTCTTTAGATTGGATGTCTATCGGGACGTAGGTAGGAAGCTGACTCATTTTGGAGGATTTGTGATGCAGTCTGGATGTTTGATGTCTGAGAAATGTTAGTTAGAAAGAGAGAGAGAGAGTTAGTTTTAGATACTTTGAAACGCGTATCTTTTGAATTTCCAACATCTTTCCAACGCGCGTCTTGTCTTTTGTGTTTTACTTGCCTATTTCGGCCATTTTATGGGACTTTGTCATGGTAACAGAATCCAGATCGCGCGCGGAGCCGCCGAAATCAAAACAAAAACACTTTACTACGTGTGCGCGCTTTCTGATCTGCAAATCTGCAACACGTAAACAAAGCTGGAAGTGCCAACTACAAGCTACAAACAAACAAAAGAATTCATACGATTCACGAATTATCCAGCCAGGAACTTTTCAAATATTCCAGTCACAGGACTCTCCACTCAACCTATTCCTCAATACTGCAATGTCGGATCAAGAGCCGATCACTGTGGTTGTCCGTGCTAGAGGTCGAACTCAGCAGGAAATAGACGCCAAAAGTCCAGTTGTTGTTGGTATACAAGAAGAAGGAGGCAATAAGCTTTTCCTCAACTACAATGGTGATCTGAACCCCTCAGACCAACTAGACAGAAAGATCTATGAATTCGATAAGGTGTTTGGTCCAAACTCAGATCAATCCACCATCTTTGATACCGTTGCAACCCCATTGTTTGATGATTTTTTGAAAGGTTATAACTCCACGATTCTTGTTTATGGTATGACATCAAGTGGTAAAACCTACACCATGACTGGGGAAAGCTCAACGTCAAAGACAAGTGATCTTGAAATGCACGGTATTGATGACCTATCTGGTATTATTCCAAGAGTTCTTTCAAAATTGTTTGAGGTGTTGAACGAAGGAAACAATCAAGACGACTATCTTATCAAATGTTCATTTTTGGAATTGTACAAGGAAGAGCTGAGGGACTTGTTGAACAGTGACTCCAAGAAGCAGTTGAAGATATATGATATACCAAACGCTGAGGGTTCCTCTGTCATGGTACAGAATCTTGAGGAGGTAATTTTGACAGATGCCAAAGCGGGTCTTGCTACTTTAAACAAGGGGTTAAAGCTACGACAGGTTGGTTCCACAAAGATGAACGAGTATTCAAGTAGATCACACACGATCTTCACATTGACTTTATTCAAGCAACAGCCTTCTGGTGAGCTCTTTAAGGTTTCCAAAATGAACCTTGTTGATTTAGCCGGTTCTGAAAACATTAGAAGATCTGGGGCAGAAGATCAAAGGGCATTGGAGGCGTTCTCAATCAATCAGTCGCTTCTTACTTTGGGAAGGGTCATCAGTCTATTAGTGGATAAGTCCCATACACACATTCCTTACAGAGATTCCAAGCTCACACGGCTTTTGAAGGACTCATTGGGTGGTGGTACAAAGACGTGTTTGATAGCCACCATTTCACCAGCTAGAATCAATTTTGATGAAACTGTCAGTACATTGGAGTATGCAACAAAGGCCAAGGGCATTCAGAACAAGCCACAAGTTGGGATCAATGTCTCTAAGGATCTTATGGTGAAAGACTTGAGTGCAGAATTGATCTCATTGAAACGTGATCTACAGGCCAATAAGAATGAAGATGGTGTGTTTGTGGATCGTCAAAATTATCAAAATCTCATGAACGACTTGACGGAGTACAAGACTAAGGTTCAAGAAAATGCAAAGAAGTCTGAGGTCTTGATGAAACAGAACGATTTGCTCAGGTCTCAGCTTTCTGATTGTGAGAAACACGTTAAGGAACAAACAAACAACATAAGCTCACTAAGTTCTGAGTTGGAGACACTACGTGATAAGAATGAAAAGAGAAAGGAGAACCAGAAGAGTTTGATAAGCTCATCAGGGAAAATGCACGAAATCCTGAACAGGCTGAACGAGAGTCTCTTGACGTTCAAGAAGTTTGAATTGATGACTAAGGAAGCCATCTCCTCAATGATCTCTACACAGTTGGAACCTATAGACGATCTTTTGAAGGAGGCTTTGAACTCTACCAATGAGACACCAGCAATAGAGAAGAATGTTGACCGCATCGGAGAGTTACAAGCAGAGATTATTGGCCAGTTCAAGTCCAAACTAGAAGATTTCTACAGCAAGCTCATCAATTCCAATGCCGAAATACCAGACTTAGTTAAGGAGTTCCAAACCAAGGTGGAGAACTTATCGAATACGTTCAGCGCCCTAACAGAGAATCTTTCAAAATCGCTATCTTCTCTTTCCCATGATAACAACCAGCTTAAGTACACCATTGACGAGAACCTGTTCAAGAACCACGATGATATTGTGGAAAAAACAATCGAAGCCACAAATAAAATGATCGAATCAGACTCCAATACCCTTTTGAATAAGTTTCTCACTCTACTAAGGGAGAACAACAGCAAGCAACAAGAAACTGTGAAGACTCAGGTAGAGTCGATGTTAGCCCGCTTGATTAACGTGGAAAGAGGGATGTTGTCTACAAATGTTGAACAATGGGACTCTAGAGTTAAGCAAACATTGAACGGTATCGATTTGAGCTTGTCGAAGTCACACACAGCACACACCGAAGATATTCTGTATGCTTTAGACCAGATCCAAACGATTGGAGATCGTGTAGGTGACAACTCCCGTTCGCTAGGTGATCATATGAACACAGTCGTACAGTCACTTGACAGGGCTCCAGCCCAGCAAACAGAGCTCAAGAAGTCATTAGAGTCAATCCAAGAATCACACCAGTCACTAATCCTCAGAAACTCTGAACTCCTTCAACAGTTGCGCCAAACATCAGACGGCCTTCACAACGTTTCCAGTGACTTGAAGTCCAAAATCATCAATGACACTTCAACAAGAGACTTCAACCTTGAAGACGATGCCCGCAGGCTTCAAGATCTCGAATCAGAACAGAAACTTATCAAGGACCAATTGGAAGCCGGTAAGACGCCTCTAAGATCAGAGTCGGTACTTCAGACTATCCAGGATTCGGCTCGAAATCTGGGAGAGGCTCCTAAATTCACATTGCTAGGTTCTAGATATTCTGACATAAACGAAAGGGACGAGTTGAAATCCCAGAACAACACATCAAGGCCAATGGACCCACCACTTGTGCCCTCCAGAGAACGAACCACACAGCCTGGAAGAATAAAGGGGACACAACCAACTCTGGCCAGTGGAAGAGGTATGAAGAGAAAACAGTCAGATGGCACAGTAGATGGAACACAGGTTCTTGGAGGCTCAAACAAGTTCCAGAGGGTTGGAGAAAGTCGGGTGCCAATTAGCAGGAAAACGAGATTTAGATGAATAATAATAAATTAATATTATGGAATATATACAATCGGCTAGTTTTCCAAAGATTCGGATTCTTTGACCAACTCTTCAACAGAGAATCTTTCATTCCCAGAAGTGAAGTCTCTCAAGAGTTGAAGTCTTCTCTTTGTAGCCTCGGAGTCCGTCAAAGCACCGTAAAATCTTTGAACGTTCAACAACAATAATTGGGATTCTTGTAGTGTCATAGCAGATTCCTTCTCAACATGACCGTTCATCAAAACAACGTTATGCGATTCTAACAATTCGGTGTGGAAAGAAATAGTAGTGTGTGGTCTAGCATATTCCTTGTGAGTTTTGAATTCCAGTAAGGTGGTGAACATCAAATGAATGGTGTTAGGACCAACAAACTGCCATTGAACGTAATGCAACTCATGACCCTCTGGTTCACGTGGCACTGGGAGAACGAAAATCGGATTCTCTCTAGCGTTCTTGTAAAACTTTGAGAATGTAGCACCATCAATCAAAGAAGTCATAGAGTTCTCCTTGGTTTGGAATCTGGCACGCCATATCAACTCGATCTCTTTCAATGGGAGCTCCTTGAGTTTGTCTAATGCGATGAATGAGTCAAGAGTCTTGAATGGCTTTTCTGGCGCATCTGGTGATCTTGGATCTCTAAGTTTGTCTTGCTTAGCCTTCTTAGCTTGAGCTTCTAAAGCTTGTTGTCTTTCAAATTCTTCCAATTCTTGCAATGGGTCAATTTTGGCGAATTCCTTTCTGTGCACTTCGAGCTTCTCCTTTAGCTTCTCCTTTAATCCATCGATATCGGTGGCTCCTAGTTCTTGAGCTTTCTTTAACAACTTTTCCTTGTACTGTTCAGTAAGTGGATCGGATTTGGAGGTTCTTTGGATGTATCTGATATCAGTGCAAACAGCAGTTCTGACTTGAGACTTTAACAGGTGTCTGAAACCAGATCTTAGAAGAGATGGTCTAGCTATATGGTTCATTTTGGACCTGATATAGTGGGGTAAAGGATCTTGGTCTAGTGAAGATGAAGTCAATTGAACCTGCCATGAATCATGATCTTTTTTCAAGCCTTTGAATTAATAGCTCAAATCTCGAATTTGATGACATAATCTCAAGTCACGTGAACGTGTGCTGTTCCAAATCAGGCAGTGCTTTGTTTGTTTTATGTGAGCGCGATCAGATCGGCCTCGGCCTCGGCACAGGCAAAAATTAAGAATAGAATAGATCAACTCATTGATCACAAGTAGTAAACAGGACGTGATTTCTCATTTATCAGGACTTCAGACCTTCATCAACAGTTCATACATCTCCATATTATAGCACTGGACTGCTGGAGGAATCATTTCGTTCATATTGAATACCATTTCACCCAGATCGTCTCACATTTCTTTGGATCTTTCCCACGAAGTTAGCCGCTGATTCAGGACAACACTAACATTGATCCTCCAATCTACGTACTCCCATTTCTCCTTTTCTTGAATTGCTATTCATCTTTATATCTATCTATAATCATTCCAAGCCATGACAGGAGGTCTTCAAGTCTCTAAACCACTCCCGCTGCCCTCGCATACAGCAGATGACGAAGAGGTATTCGTCCATGAGTTTTCCAGAGAAGATGTAAGAGAACTTATACACATAATCACCAAAGAAATCAAGATCAAAGGTACCAAGACACCATTAGTGTTCCTATCTTTCAGATCACAGGTGAATAATGAAACTCTCACTGAATTCTTAGCCAAGGTTTTCCCATCAGGAGCAAGACCAGCTCCCACGAAGGTGATTGAAAGAGCGGTCTCTGAGACAGATGAATTGACTCTAGTTGCATCTCTCAAGTATCTATGGGCAAGACTACCTGGGAGCTGTGTTGTCGGGTGGGATTGCTACGAAACTTTCAAGAAGCTTGAGGCCAAGAACGATTATTCAAAGAAGGCATTTCTTCAATATATGCCTCAGTGTTTGGTGTCACCTTCCCACTCTTCCATCGTGTATGATTTCTTGGAACTTTTAGTTGCATTAGGCGGTGATTCCAAAGCCAATCAATTGAGTGGTCGTAAGATTGCTAAGATGGCTGGTCTTTGGGCCTTCCAAGGTCCTCCTCCAAAGTCTCTATCTTTGAACAATTCTGAGCCGGTTCTATCACAGGCCAATTCGTTCACCGATGGTTTGAACGACTGGTTACCAGCTGCCAGTGCGATGTTCCATTTGTTATTGTCATTTCTACGTTCTATGCTACCTGAAGATGTGAACACGAAGTTGCAGTTGCCAAGAGCCCTCCAGGCACTTCTTGCATCAAACGCCTATCCTCCACCAGATGTCACGTTTTCTTCTTCGACTTTGGTCCATATCCCACTTGTTACAATGAGGACCAATTCTTTATCTAAGTCTCCAGTTGAACTACTGAACAAAGTGCCGAAGGTTCTCAATTTTGAAGATCAGAGTTTGTTCGAGGCTAAAGAGGACTATGCTTTGTTGAAGTCACTTTGCAGAAACGATGATAATATACTGAACAAGCTTTCCGCTGAATCGAGAAGAATCATTGAAGTGTTATGTGGTAGAGACCATCCTTCCAATTTGAACGCAGGCTGGATCAAAACGCCACAGAAGAACCAATATGGCCCAACACAAGTTGAGGTCAATGTCTCAAGAGTTTCCATTGACGACTATTTCATTTGGACCTGGCTAGCGACCATGTCTTTCGAGCAAACTGGCAAGAAGAAGAGCACTTTCGGTAGATCTTTGATCTCTGAAGTTGTCTTTGATGGGTTCAAGAAATGGATCATCATCGAAGAGCAGAACATCAACCTCAATATCAGAAACTCAAAGGCCCCATCTCAGGACAACACGGTCATCAAGACGATGCATCAGCCAATGTACACCTCAATGTTGGATGGTCTTCCGGATGCATCTCCTTCATCGCGTCCAAAGAAACAGAAGCCAAAGCCTAAACCAAAGCCGGTGGAAAAGGAGGAGAAACCGCTGCCAGCTCCTGGCTCTCAGAGCCCAGGGACGGAATCCAAGAGCAGATCTATAATGAACACTCTGAAGAAGTTGAACCAGAATCACCACAACCACACTAATGGTCATGGTTATTCTGACCAGCAGTATCAGGCTCAGCCACCTCTTCTACCAAAGAAGGATAGTTTCAAAATAGAACCAGTTGAAGGCTTGCCAGAGATAGAAAGGGAACAATACAGGTTGAGCATTCCGTTGGAGAGTATTGGTTTCGAAAATGACAGTAATGGCAACTTCGATCAGTATTTGAACCAACAGTACAACTGCGCTCCACAGCAGTACGAGCAAGATCGATATGAAGGACGCTATGACGAATACCAGCAACCTGATCCTCATCAGTATCAGCATCAGTCTCAGTATCAGCAACAACAACCACAGCCAGCAAACCAACTCCAAGAACCTATTCCAAGCTATCCTGCTAAATCAGGTCATGCTCAAACATCAATGTTATCTCCAGAGTTACCAGCTGCCTCTGACAAGTATCCAAACCTCAGACCGGAACCAGTTCATCGTTCAGTTGATGAGTTCCAGCAAGCTGTATCAAACTACGCAGATCCAAACTACACTCCAGGTACTTATCAAGAACCTTTGGCTTCAAGACCAAGGACACTTGATAACCAAATCTCAAACGTCAACGGACTAACTAGTATGGTGGACCAGATCAAGATTCACGTGAACGATGTTGAGAAGTCCTTAGAAGTTTCAAGAGAGTCGTCAGTGCCTTCTGCTGTTGGTTACAATGTGGAAGTTCCATTGCCATCTTCCAAGAACGACCGCAACGATTACAGAACTGAAGTTCATGAAAAGGTGGAGTATGAGATATACGGTAGAGGTGGATTTGAAGACATTGGAGGTGTGAGCAGTAAAGGTAGAAGCAATGATATGAAGAAGCACATTCAACGTGAACAGACTTCCAGTGCTGATACATCCTACCATTCGATGGCTTCATCAAGAGAAGCGACCCCTGCTACGATGTCTTCTCAAGAGTCAAAGATCAAACCAGAACGTCGCAAGCCACTTAAGATCAACACTACTGCTTCATCAGGCTTACCTGATTCCTCTTCGTCGACTCCTGCTGTTTTGGAAAGTGCCTCTTCAAGTTACTATGCTTCCACTCCAAGTATCTCTGTCTCTACTCCAAAAGAACATGAAATGTCTCAAGAGGTCTCTGGTGCTCGTACTGTTTCAGGTTATAAGTCGATGATTGATGAGGTTGAAGTATATGGGACTCCAGCTTCTACGCTCCATGCTTCTCCAGCTCGTGTCGAGAACCGAGAGCAGTCTCCGGTGAGAGAGTACAAAGCTTCTCCACAAAGAGCCCTACCATCTTCTCCTAAGAAAGAGTATGGTAATGTCGACGCGTCTGCTTACCCAGGTGATGATTTCATTGATACTTACAGAGCTCCATCAGTTTACTTCCAGAAGGGTTCAGTGCCAATAGATCTAGAGAATTATGAGTCTGCTGAGTTACCAAAGAACTTGTTCGTTGCTAATGAGAAGACGCAAGCTGATCTTCCACCGGTTCCGAAGAAGGATCCTGAAGAAGATGTTGTTCGGTCCAATGTTCGTTCTCAGGAAAGAAACCATACTGTTGTTGATTCTGGAAATGCTAATGGACAAACTCCATACAGTGCTTCTCCAGACAGGCTTCAACAGAGACAACAACTTGCTCAGCAGCAGCAGCAGTATCCAATGGAGTCCGGAAGCCTTCAATCCCCATACACACCAACCAAAGAACCTTATCAACATCCGGCTGCTGTCAATGTGACTTCTCCAAATGGTCGCCTACAGAATGGTTCCCCACAACAGAATACACCAGCACAGCCTCAAAGAATGCACCGTCAACAGTCTCCACAGATTGTCAATAGATCAACACCTTCTCCTTCTAGAATCCAAGCTCCTCCGCAATCAAAGTTGACTGTTCAAGGCAGAACTGATTTGTCCCCTCAAGGTAAAGTCAATGACTCAATGCAACAAGATCAGAGGAATGACCGTTACTTGGCTCCACAACAGCAGCAGCCACAGCATCAGCAGCATCAACAATTTAGAGGTCCAATGTCACCAAATAGGAGCATGACAAGTGAAACGTCTCCTTACAGGGGTACGCCAACAAGACAAGCTGGTCCTCCTGGTTCTGAGAACAGTTCTTCTTCTGGAGCTTACTATACTCCAGCAAATGGGAGTACCCTTTCATTACCACCTGCTGGTGGTCCTTCCGCAAGAAGACAATCACCGCAGCAGGGAGCCATGCAGTATCCACCACACCCAAATAGAGGTAGATCTCCACAACAGCAAAATACGTACACACCACCACCACAAGGAACACCAAGTGCTAATTACTACCCATTACCATCTCCACAACAGCAACAGCAACAACAACCTTATTATCCACCACCACCTCAAGGTTATTACCCACCACCACCTCAAGGCTATCCTGCTTATCCACCACCTCCACAAGGCTACTATCCACCACCTCCTCAGGGTTATCCTCCCCAGGGGTACCCTCCTCAGGTTTATCCACCTCAAGGTTATTATCCTCCACCTCCTTCTGTTACCGGAGTTGGTGGACAAAGACCACCAAGCAGTCTTTCCTCTGGTGCTAGTTCCGGTAAACCTTCCACAACAGCCAGCGATTTTGCTATTGGGAACCAACCTGCTGCTTTAGGTAAGAACAAATTACATCACAATGCAAAGGGTAAGAAGAAAGATCTGAGAAATGCTTTGGCTCAAGGTGATTTTGGTATCTGAATTGGTTGGTGGATTGGGAGAAGAAATTGTAAATTTTTTATCAAGTATTTATCTTGTACATAAATGGATATTCTAATGAAACTAAATAATGATATTGTCATAAACATCAGGAATCCTTTTATACTAAAGTGTCTCTTTAGTGAATAGCTATATTATCACGTGAGCGATCACGTGGACGGAATAAACGTGGGCAAGTAATTTATAATTAATTTGATCGATGCCTTGCGATTCTGCTGTAACACATAAAAGTTATAAACTGTTAAATATCGATCACCCATAGTATATATTATTTTCCTACGAGAGTTATCTGGTATTTTGACCCTTTAATTCTAGAGAATTTCTTGATTGGTAATGCGGGGGACTATAGACCCTTTATATTTTAACGAAAGCAGCCAATGAGAGCACGTTGAAAGTTGCTTACGCAAGTTCTATATTTTAATCCGAGGCGCTTTAACTCGTCCCGAGCGCAACTTGCGAAATAGTTTACACATTTTTTCGCTAAAATTCCGAAACTGATTGCCTGTTTCGGAAAAACACACTATTAAGAAGATTACCCGCTCGTGCCAAAATGGTTTTTACATCAATATTATTTATTACGCGTAGTTGACATGTGGCTGGAGCGGCCTGGGGGGCTTTCGATCGCAGTGCACCATAACGCATTTAATCCAATTGAGCTTTCTAAAATTTAAACACCTGTCTATGATTTTTTATAAAACAGTAAAGTTTTCCTATTGATTTTGAAATTTCAATCTAGATCTTAATACTACTAAAACTAAATATATCTAGTTTACATTCATTCATATTCCATTGTTGATACAGGATATAAAAGCATTACGGTTCCTACAATAAGCTATTATCTACCCGCCCCCAGAGTCTCATAACATCTATTTATCAAAACACAACACAACACAACACAAGTTACAACATCTCATCAATATTCAGAATGTCTTTAGTTGGTATTAAGAACGGTATCTCCCATGTTCTCAGCAAGAACTCTCCAGACAAGCAACATCTCTTGGACTCTGAAGAGTCTCAAGTGGACTATAACAACAACTTGAACGATGAAGAGCGTTCTATTGGCTCTATTGCCAGATCCAGAAGAAGCAAAGACGACGACGACGAAGAAGAGGAATCCATCCCAATCACAGATTTCACCTCCTTGGTGAGCAATGTGCTTGGTAAGGTTGATCCAAGAGTGATGTCCGACATTGTCATTGGGTTGAGTGATGGGTTGACTGTGCCTTTTGCCTTGACAGCAGGGTTAAGTTCTTTAGGTGACACCAAATTGGTGATCACTGGTGGGTTTGCAGAATTGATCTCTGGTGCCATTTCCATGGGGTTAGGTGGTTACTTGGCCGCCAAGTCTGAATCGGATTTCTACTATTCTGAGGTCAAGGCTGAGAAGAAGAAGTTCTACTCTAACATTACAGAAGTGAACCATGAGATTGAGGATATCTTGTTAGACATTAATGAGAACTTCTCAGATGAAACCATTGTGTCATTCATCAAAGATTTAAAGAAAGAACCAAAACTAATGGTTGATTTCCTCATCAGATTCGGTAAGGGACTAGAAGAACCTGCAGAGAACAGACAATTAACCAGTGCATTGACCATCGGCGGTGCTTATTTCCTTGGTGGGTTTGTCCCATTGGTTCCATATTTCTTTGTGAATACCGTTGATGTCGGGTTAATCGCTTCGATCATAGTGATGGCTTTCACTTTGTTCTGGTTTGGGTTTATTAAGGCCCAAATCTCACTTGGGGACCAATGCTCCACGTACAAGAAGTTCGAGGAAGCTGTGCAGATGGTGTTGGTTGGTGGTATTGCCGCTGGGTCTGCTTGGTTATTGGTTAGACTCATTGGTTGAAGCTGTTCTATCAAGCCTCTTCGTTATCCCTTCATCGCCTGCATTATTTATTTTACTTCTTCGTTTTCCCCAATTTTATCTGCATTTTTATTTACTGTGTACTAGAGCTAATAACCTGACTGGTTAATTTACTGATTTGGATCAGATATGTCATAAATTACTGTAGAGATGGGTCGGTATTACTTAAATCAATCAACACGCTAATATACAACACCCCAATTATCAGTTGGTGATAGCCTTCAACGTGTCCTGATCAAAGACATTAGCACCGTTTTTCAAAACATTAGCCAAGATGATTAGATTCTTTTCGTTGAAATCAGGAACTTTTCTCAATTCGTTAATATCATCACCAAAATTTTCAAACATAAGATTCAAATAAGAGTTTTGTAAATCGTTGGATTGTTCGGTAAGGGTCTTGGAGATGTTAGCTAGATTGGCTTTGGACAGCTGTGTTGTTTCGTTGAGTGGAGTCTTGGTTAAGTTGACAGTCTTCAATCTGGTTGACACCTTGGAGAAATCTTCACCTTTTTGCTGTTGCTGTTGTAGTTTTTGTTGATTTGTTGATACTTGATCCGGCAATTCAGAGTCAGATAACACAATATCTTCTTCCTTTATCGTGTCCTTGGAACTAACAGCGGCTTCCACAGCGGTAGATTTGATCACACTGTCATCTTCTCCCTTATCACTTTCATTGGAACTACTGCTATCATCTGAACTGTCATCTGAAAAATCTTCGGTTCTTCTCTTCTTTCTTCTGCGTCTTCCGACCTTTGGCTTGGTTTCTTTGTTGTTCTTAGGCACTATGCTCATTCTGCTAGTATATTGGTGTGTGTGGGTGGTAGTGGTTGAGTTGGTTATTTATTTATTAAAGACAGACGTTGATCATCTTAGTAGCTAGCTCTTATAAGCTATATTTCTGTGAAAATTAATTTTTTTTGTGGCTCACAAAAGAGATATTCCGAATTTCAGCCCTAGGATCCGCACACGTGACATCATTTATTTCAGCCTTCAAAAGTTCAGGGCCTGGGCTCATAGCTCATGGCTATGGTGTGGCTTAATTGGATTATGGAAATTGATATACGTACTAGGTGAATAGTTCACTGTTGAAAAACCATTACCTTAATTGAACGGTATTTTTCAACACATAAAGCTCCACATCGGTGAAGAGAAAGCTGTTGATTACCAATTGGAAATACATCTGCAAAGAATCGAATCTCACTCCCTGATTTCTGGACCCACAGCTTGACCATTGAGCAAACAATATACTTATTTCAATATCTTACATTACCGACCTCCATACTCCAAGGCCCAACCATGAAAGAACAGCGAAGAAACTCCATAGATCTCGAGAAAAACATCTTCCAGGAACGCCTCACCACTCCCAAACCTTCACACTCAAAGCAATTCATCTACGCATTAACAGTGATCCATGTTGTTCTCGTTTGTATCAACATAGTCAATCATAAAATCTTAGTCAAGTTCCACCCATTGCTTAACTCCATAACACTCGGTGTGCTGACATCCGGGTTAGCTCAGTGTTGCATCCAATGTTTCAAACCTGTTAGTTACAAAAAACTTATGAAATTTTACGTGTGGGGCAGTGTTAATGGTGTTCTTTCTTCAATGTACATTGATTATCTCCTCTCGATGTTTCCTGAGGAAAATCAACTGATACCTAGATTTCTCACCGATCAGATAATCGCTGGGCCATTGTTTCAATTTGTGTTTATGAGTTTCCATTGTCTTTGGGAGGATATAGATTTGGTTTCTACTTTAAAAGCCGGGTTTATGAGGAATTTAATGGCTAGCTATTGTGTTTGGCCTATTGCTTCTATAATTGGGTTTGGTGGTTGGATCGATGAGAGTTGGATCTTCAGTTTTAATTGCTTTGTGAGTTTGGTGTGGACTGTTGTTCTAGGTCTTTTGAATTGAATATTTGTGACTTGAATGTATGAATATGTGTGTATTATTTTATATCCAGGTAGAGGTTATTAATCTATATTACAAGGTATGCATCAGCAGCTTAGAAGAAGTTCAAAGAAGCGTTCAAGGAGAAGCCTGGCTTAGCGCTGTCTTGACCTCTAACAGAAAGAGGCACGTTGTAGCTCAAATCCAAAACAGCATTGTTGGCTTTGTACACAATACCGGTACCAACAGCAGAGGCAGAGTTCAAGACCGCACCAGATAAAATCAAGTCAGAGGCTTCAGCGGCGGACTTGAAGTTGTAGTTGTCCCCAACGTTGAAGAAAGAGTAAATTCTCAACGGAGAAGAAGCTGGAACGTTAGGCAAACGGGAGAACAAACCCAAGTTTAGTCTCCAGACAGAGGTCCCACCAACAAAGTCCTTACCGTCTTTCAAACCGACAGAGTTCAACTGGAAGCCCTTCAAAGTGGAGTCGCCACCGAGGAAGAACTTATCAGTGAGGTGCAACTTCCCCTTAGAGAAATCGACGATGTGGCCCGCTTGGAATTGCAATTGAGTGGTGAAGATATCAGAGAGGAAAGAACTGGTAGTGGAGAAGTCAAACACCGTCTTGGCAAAGTTCAAAAAGGGAACGTTCTTCTTGGCCTTGGAAGCCTCGGCGAAGGCAGAGACACCGTTGAAAGCGGCGTATTCGTTGGTTAGGGAAACCAAAGTACCAGACTTGACAAACTTATCTTGATAAATTCTAGAATCGACTTTAACGTTGAACTGACCAGCGAATTTCAAGTCATCTCCAGAGGAAGCCTTAATCAAGTCAGAAGCAGAGTCAGCAATGGACGTGAGCTTACGATCGGTGAAGGAAACACCAGCGGTTAACACAGTCACAGCCTTAGAGCAAGGACAAACGTTGGTTTGCTGTAACCCTAAAAGAGCCCCCGTGGCGACTTGTTCATGCGAGGCCCATTTGGTGGCGTCGATGGTGGCCAACGTAGGGTTGAAGATCACCTTGGTCTTGCTTTGGGAAGGCAGAGGTAGCAGGATGTTCAAGTTGAGCAGCTTGTGGTTCAATCTGTTCGAGAGAATGTCGTAGTGGAAGTTGGTGTCTAATAGCAAAGAGGAAGAGTTACGAAGAAAGTTTGGGTTGGAGTAACGGAAACCAACAGAGGACCCGTCGTCCAAGATCGAGGAATAGGAGGAGTATCTGAACAAAGGAAGCTGCGTGAGGTTGAACTTGGCCTTGACTGGTATCAAACCGGAACCGGAAGAGCTGAAAGTGGAGGATTCTCCCTTGATCAAAGTAGGAGAAACAGCAGACTCATCGACATCCAAATCAATGGAGATCTTGGAGAAAAGACCGGTGTTAGAAAGGGAATTCTCAATGCTCAAAAGCTCATCGTTGACTGCTCTCAAGGACAAAACAGCATTCTTGTCAGCGGCTTCTTGTGGTAAAATGTTCTTGACTAAGTTTTCATAGTACTTATCGTTGAAATCACCACCAACAAATTCTAATTTGGAGATCGTCAATGGACGGGTTAATTGGCTATTGAGGACCTGGTACTTGGACTCTTCAGTGAGGGCTGAGTTCAAGGCTGACATTTCTTGGATAATTGGTTCTTCAATTGTTTCTTCAATTAATTTATCACTTTACCTTGGAGTCAACCTCTGTCTTTCTATTGGCCTGTTTTCTTTCCGCCCGATTGTGTTGTAATTGTTTGTGGCGCGTACCACTTATCTTCTGCTTACATAAGTCAAATTTTGGCAAATTGAAGTTGACCTTCATTCTATATTATTTACAAGTGGACAATATCTATCTACAATTATTGATGGACCATTCGATCTATACTTCTAATTACTCCACACCTCAAACAGAACTACTGACCAGTGACTAAAACCTGATCTGCTTGTTCATCCACGTGATCTCGAAGTCTTTGTGAGCCGGGACACCAGTCATACACCCTTCAACAATGACACCCTGTTTGACAACCTGTCTTTGTCTCGGAAGATACTCGACGTAGCCGAATTTCACATACAGAGGAACAAGTTCGTGACAGACAACAACCTGGACCATCAAATGTGTCACTTTTGGGTTCTCTTTCACCACTAAAGGTTCGATGAATTCCAACAGGAAGCGACCTGCTCCTTTGAAGAATGAGATGAAGGCCTTTGGTTCCATTTGCGATGGGGTGGACTCTAAGGGTTTCATGGTGATACTACCGATGATATCGTGTACTTGTAAGCTGTTATATTTCAAGATTTCCTCGGTTGTGACTTCAACTAATGGTACATCTTTCGATTTAAGCTTAGTTGAAATCTCATCATCACCGATCTCCGGGTCTTTAACCAAGAGAAGAATGTATGCAGCATCATCCAATAGGTGGAACTCTTCAACAAAGTTCCTATGATCTTCAATACGGGGACATTTCGTGTCTAAGTATCCATATTTCCCGTGGATCTGGTCGTAACCTTCATTAATACGAGCACAGATGGTTTGAATAAATGGTTCGATCGTTGAAAGTTGATGGGTTTGGAAGAAATCGGAACTGAATCGATAAACAGCAAGAGATGGACGTTGAGATGAGTCTGTGGTCATGATTGAAGGCGAACACTGAGTAACTGAAAAGTCAAAGAAAGAGTCATGAGGTGTCCGTCTGATTTTCCAATTTAAATTGAAATTTACGCAGGCCCGCCCGCGTACTCTGAATCGGAATTCCGCTTTATTCCCGTCTATTATCTAACATCAACACTACTATATACGATCAAGATCTGATTTTTTTATTCATCCAAGTAACATCATAGTTCTTATGAGCTCTGGTCCCAACCGAACTGCCCTCCACGACGACGCCATCCCTAACCACTTGAGTTTCTCTTGGTAGGCACTCTTTGTAACCGAACCTTGAATACAAAGGAACAAGATCATGACAAACAAGACAATGCAACCTCAGATGAGTCACTTGAGGGTTTTCACTAGCCACCAGGGACTCAAGGAACTCGAGGAGGAAACGACCTGCTCCTCTGAAGAAAGAAATGAAAGTCTTTGGTTCTAATTGTGTGGGATCTGAAGGTATGGCTCTTAAAGCGACACTTGCTAGAACGTCTTTCAGTTGTAAATTGTTATATTCCAAGTCTTCAGTGGATGACACTTCGATTATGGGGATATCTTTGGATTTGAGTCTTTCTGAAATCTCTTCATCAGGGATCTCCGAGTCTTTAACCAGCAGTAAAATATATCCAACTTCATGATCCACAAGATGCAATTCTCCAATTAATTTTCTGTGATCTTTGACACGTGGGAACCTTGTGTCCAAATAGCCATATTTCGTCTGGATATCTTTGTAAGCTTCATTGATACGTGTTGAAATCGTTTGAATTAATGGTTCGATAGTGGAGAATTCATGGGTTTTGAAGAATTGGGAATTAAACCGATAAACGGCAAGAGATGGTTGAGATGAATCCTTGGTCATGGTAGATATACTTGAAAAGACTTGAGACTTGAAGAGAGAATATAATTGGATAAAACAAATATGTTAAAACACAAGGATGAATTTGAATGTACAAGTTATATGGTTGCTGTTGTTTGTGTGTGTGTGTTTTTTGGCTTATCACAAATCGACTGAGCCGTTGATCAAGATTGCAAGATTTATCATTTCCGGTATGAATCACCAATCGACGCAATAATTGTCATATCTAGGACATTCGGCATGCACAGAC
The DNA here is from genome assembly GCA_030582275.1 of Waltiozyma pijperi. Classification (NCBI taxonomy): domain Eukaryota; kingdom Fungi; phylum Ascomycota; class Saccharomycetes; order Phaffomycetales; family Wickerhamomycetaceae; genus Waltiozyma; species Waltiozyma pijperi. The sequence continues at coordinate 26,516 of JAKTWX010000053.1, forward strand.
ATGCGAGATTCTGCAACTTCATCTGCACTTTATACAAGCCGGATCACTCATTCTAGCTAATATTTAGAAAAAGAAAAAGGGCGTTTTGGCCGAGTGGTTAAGGCGAAAGACAAGCGGGTTGAGATTGGAAGGAAAGATATTGAGATATGGTAAAGTGGCTAGAGAACTTTTCAAGGGGCTAGAGGGTTTGGGCCTCAGTGTGTTTCAAGCTTGGCAATGGGAATTGTTGTTATTGCGCTGATTGTAGTAGGTAATGAATGTCGAAGAAAAGCATATTGAATTCATAATGAAGGGAATGGTAGAAGTTAGGGAAGTTTGTAGGTGTTTTATTAGGGCCGTGTAGTATTGTGATGTATTGTGAATATGTTACTAAGAACGCTAGGCTTGAAATTTTTTGGACATGTATCCTGACGCACCTAGGCTTACTAGACATGCACTATAATTCGAGGAAATGGCTGCAAATTTAATAAAAAGAAAAGAGGCGTTTTGGCCGAGTGGTTAAGGCGAAAGACAAGGGGGTTGAGATTGGAAGGAAAGATATTGAGATATGGTAAAGTGGCTAGAAAACTTTTCAAGGGGCTAGAGGGTTTGGGCCTCAGTGTGTTTCAAGCTTGGCAATGGGAATTGTTGTTATGTGCGTGCATCTTGGCAGATGTCACGTGAGCAAAGGTAGACTGCATGTCCACGTAGATAAAACTTTTCACTCTGGACATATCCAAACCCATACACACACTACATACATATACTAGTTAGATATAATATGACGGAACGACAGCCTCATATAACTCAAGGACAGCCTCATAGAACTCAATGACAGCATAGCAGATGATCCACCACGAGGACTCGGAACATGTTATTGTAATGAAATTTGAAATGAGTTATTTGTCGAAGATGAGGATATTGAATTAAAAATGAAAGGAATGGTACGAGCTAGGGAAGTTTGTAACTGTTTCATTTGGGTTGTGTAATATGGTGTTGTGTTGTCAATATGTTACTAAGACAGCTAGGCTTGAAATTTTTTGGACATGTATCCTGACGTACGTGGGCGCACTGACATGCAGTATCATGCTGTCATAGTCGGACAAACAGTAGATCTTTTCAAAAAAGAAAAGAGGCGTTTTGGCCGAGTGGTTAAGGCGAAAGATTAGAAATCTTTTGGGATTTCCCGCACAGGTTCGAGTCCTGTAGACGTCGTTATTATTTTTTTATTTTTGTAACTCTATAATCATACTGGGTTGAGATTGGGAGGAAAGATATTCGGTAATTGTTGTAATTGTGCTGATTGTAAGGTAATGAATGTGATAAGGATAGAAAGGAATGGTAGGAGTCAGAGAAATTTGTAACTGTTTCCTTTGAGTTGTGTAATATTTGCTATTGTGCAACAAAGTTGTAAACGAACCCTTCGGTAAATTCGTTGAAGAAGTCTTTGGTAGAGACAGATGATAACCAAACTAAGAATTTCTCCTGAAAGTCGTAATTCGTGTAAGTTTTGTCAATTACGAGAGGTTTTCCTGATTTTATTATCGTACCATGATGCAAATCGTTGAGAGCAGGATTTTTTGGTATGGGTCCCAGGGTATTAGGAAATAAAGTTTCGGAGTAAGTGTTTCATTTGAGTTCCTTAATATAATTGCTAAATTGACGAAGATAGTATGGAATGCGCGGAAATCCAAATGTTCAACGGTATGGTCACGTGAAATAATTTGGATGGTTCAGATAATACCTTTAATGTTTCATAAAACTAATTGGATTTGGACAGTTAACTCAACGGTCAAAGATCATAGCTGTGAAGTTGTCACCGGCACTGGGTTCGAACCCCAGGCGCGCAACTTCGGGGAATCAAATTTAACTTCCTGGCCAGGGCTCACAAAGCAGTCTGCAGACTCCCGGGACCACCGAGCCGAATGATTAGTAAGCGGAGTGGGTTGAGTGATGAACGGTTAATTTGATTACCTAAGCTTTGTTTCTTTAACCGCTGAGGTCCGGTCCCTAAAGGCGCGAAATTTTCCTTTTTGGGACGAAACGACACGGTATAGTGCGAAAAAATTATAGATAGGGGATGTATGGGTTTTTGGTCGAACGGCAGGTGGTTCATTGATGGTTAAATTAGAAATCTTTTGGGATTTCCCGCACAGGTTCGAGTCCTGTAGACGTCGTTATCTTTTTTTTGCCTCCTTGAATCTTTGATTATTATTTTTTAACAAGCTCTTCATAAGAGAATTGATTTAACATATAGTCCAATAGATTAAATTACAAAGTATAAATACATGATTTGAAAGCTTCTATAAATTACCGTATCCCAAATCCCATTGCAAATCAATCAAACATCTATCCCTATCCTAAAATCATTCATCATCACTATCCAAAGTTAAATCAATGACAACAGGAGCAGGTTTCTTTTGAATATGCGAACCATCACTATACCCACTTCCATAATCACCAGAAAAGGCTCTCTTAGTGGTAGTAATGTTGGTATTGGTGTTGGTGTTACCATTGGGACTGTAATAGTTGCTACTGTTATTTGTAGTATCGGAATATCCATTGCCATGGTATGCGTTATTGAGAGATTGATGGTTATTACTGCTGTTGTTTGAATAGCCATAGGGTTGATTACTCTGGTTCGGTGGGAAGTACACGTTTGAATGTTGATTCTTCTTGTTCTGATTCTGATTATGATGATTATGCTGATGTTGAGTATTATTACTATAGGTCGGTGGTGGTGCGACTTGCTTTGGTTGGCCATACGTTCGATTCTGTTGTTGATTGTACTGTCCATGTGGAGGAGGCACAGGTCTACCGTCGTCTGTGGCTCTGTCGCCATTGCTCCAGGAGTTAAAGACCTTATGTGGATTCACCGTGTTGACTTCAATGACTTCCGGGGAAGCAGCAATCGATGATACTCCCGTGACAAGAGGTGGCGATACACTAGTGGTGGTAGTAGCAGTGGTAGAGTTATGACTTACTGGACTATTTGTGCTTGCGCCGCCTTTAGGTTGGCTAGAAGCAGCAGAAGCAGAAGCTTGGATCTTTTGGTTCAATGCTTGTATTTGGTTCAGTTGAGCTTCACGTCCATTCTTAGGGGAAGTTCTCTGAGAATCGGTTAGTAGACTGCTCTTTGAGTTTGGTGGCAACAGTATCGGTCCTGAAGCTGACGATTGGTCATTAGTCTGTTTGGCAGCATTGCTTGTAGAGAACAAACTGGTAGAGTTGGCTGGTAATGGCTGGAACTGGTTAACAGTTGGAGATTTGGATATTGAGCCTGTAGAAGGACTTGTAACGACAGGAAACAATGAAGATTTCGAACCACTGATAACACGGTGTGGTGGAGGGACAGGAGCTTTGGCGTTGGCGTTGGCGTTGGCGTTAACACTAGTGGAAGTGTTCACAACAACAGGGATTTTCTCCATCTCAGCCATCTCTCTCATCATTGGTGTCATGACCACCTTTGAGGCTGTGGATGTTAAGACCGGAGGAGCAGCGGTGACGATTGGTAATAACGGAGGAGCAGCAGTTTTCCTTTCAAACAGCGAGGAGACATCAGTGGATGAATTCCCGTTGGAGCTAGAACTAGGAGCAGGACTATCTGTGTTTGTAGTTGTAACACACACTGAGTCCGCTATCAAAGAAGACCCACTTACAGGAGGCGGTGGAGGCATATGCACCACAGATGAAATTGACGTGGTTGGAGTCACAGCATTGTTAACAGGGGCGCTTGGGGCTGAAGAAGAGGATGATGATGTTGTTGTGATCGGTGGGAATTTTGGAGGAGGAGGTTTATGCAATGGATTTTGACTGGCAGCAGGAACAGCAATTGATGGTGGTGGGTTGAGTCTGTCAGAGTGTGGCAACAGTGGGTTAATTACTCTTTTGTTGACACTATCATTATCTGTGACATTCGTTGCTGTGACTGTTGCTGTGTCCTTAGCTGGACTGCTTTGATTTGTTGTAGATTGAGAGTTTCCACTGTTAGAATTGGTCGCCACTGTATCATTGAATGTTGCTGTTGTACCCGAAGCATCAGCCTTTGAAGCCACCTGGGCAACTGACCCACCGCTCACTGGAGTTGCATTTTCAGGATCTCTGTCTTCTAAAGCAACAACTCTGTTTTGGTCCACCGAAGCGCCAACCACAACCGGTTCATCTATCACTATCACTATCACTATCCAAAGTGATCACTTCAGGCTCCACTGATTTTTTTGAGGCGGCACCCGGACGAGCTGATTGGTCGTCATCGCTATCACTCAAGTCGTCGTCAGACTCCACAACAGGGTTCCAGCCACCGTTGGCCTCTAGCTCCACACTCTCCACGTTACTGTCTGTGGCCTTGATAATATCCAAGACGTAATCACTGATGACCAACTCCTTAAGCTTGACCTTCTGATGGCAGATGGGGCAGTCCCAGGTGGGTATCTGTTCCTGAAGCTGGACGAAAGAAAGAGCATCGAAACAAGTCAAATGTTTACAAAAGATGGTCTTGACGGGGTATTTCATCTTTGCGTAGGACAAGGGACACTTCAACGAAAGCACTGACGACATTTCCTTGATTTCCTCTTCGTCTTCGTCGTCTGGAGCATTGAACTCAGACATGGTGGTCTCCGTTGGGATATGTGGGTTTGCCAATATCTGGCCAAGAATGTCCTCTGGAGAATTAGTGTGGACAATGTAACAGAAATAGAGATATTCAACGTTGGTGAAGGCATAAACCATCTCCAAGAAGTTTTCGTCAGTAGGAAGGGCTTTGATGTATGGAGTCAAGTCTGCTGTCTTGGCTGTGCCTGGCTTGTTCTTGAGACCCTTGACGTTATCTTGTATCTGGTTCCCGTTGAAGCTTATTTCCAAGGGCATTGGGAACTCCACATTGACATCAGAGTTGTCTGAACCTTGCGAGAACTGACCACACAGTAAGAAAAGCTTGGTCTTTGGGTTGTCCTTCAACTGCTGGATGTAGTCGGCGGTGATTGAGAACCTCAAGTTGCTGCTACCTCTTCCCGAGCTGGCTCTATAGCAATAGCCAGCATAGGGGTGAACCAATTTGACCAAATTGAAGAAAGGATTCTCCTTGAAGAAAATCCAAGGTTTGCGAGCAGCCTTGGACGCATTTGAAGATCGTACCATGCCCTCATATTTGTGCTTATAACTTTCAATGTTCAAGTTGTCCATACCACGAGCAGCATCGCTGACAAGATCTCTGATGGCGAATAATTTGGCATGTTCTTGAATTTCCTTTAACCGCTGCAGATAACGAAGTATACGATCACAGATATCTGCTTTTCTCCCCGTCACAGCCAATGAAAGCCCCCTGGCGACTACCTTTAGTTGGGAGACTTTGAAGGAGGTGATGTTGGATGTGACTCTCTGTTGTTCTTCAGTGTTAGTGATCTTTTTGCAAGTATTTTCTGTTTGTTTATGTTCTTTTGAATCAAGAATCAAGAAAAGACAGGTCCATGTTGTTCTGAGAGACTTACTGCATACTCCACGTTTGAAAATACTGATGTTTCTGCCATCGTAGATCAGTTGCAGGGAAAGTGTACTAGAACCTATGTTGGCTATCTGACTTATAAGGATCGTTTGAGTTTGATAAGTAGTCCTAGAGCCATCACTTTACAAATCGGACACAGATTTGGCCGTGTGCCATATTTTGAAAATCGAAGAAATATCATTGAAACTTTCGCGGATTTTCGTTTTGAGGTCACATGACCGGCCTTTCTTACTTATCTCGCATCCTTTTATTAGAATTTCACATACAATTAACTAATTAATTAATTATAGTTACATTTTCACAAACCAAGATGCACTTTCAATACATACGTCATCACTGTTGGTAAAGTCAGCAAGAGAACCGGGTACTGGATCATAAGCAGGACAGCCAGGCAGTCCATCTGAACATGATCACCAATTAAAGGAGTGTAAAAAGCAGTGAAATAAACCTGAGCTGTAGCGCTAGGAACACTACAACTTAGAATCAACACAAACTTCTCAATATTGGTGCTTATCAGATTACTCTTAGCCAAACCTTTGACGTACAGCACACCCAACACAGGCATCAAGACTAATCTCATGGCGGTAAAGCAACAAGCTGAGAACAAAAACTTCCAATTGAAAGCCCCAACGTTCAATCTGGCAATCATACCACCTAACAAAATAACACCAAGAGGGATAGCAGCTTGGCCAACGTAGTCCGTGAAATCCATGATCACACTGAGCACGGGCTGATGGTCTGGGGCTTCTTTGATATGGATAGAGTTTTTGACGAAAAGACAGCGAATCCAGGGAATCATAGCAATAGTCAACGCGATGAGAACGACAATACTTGGGATTCTCTTAAAGTTCACAATCAGGTACTTGAGCCAGCCAAGTTTGTGCCTTTCGAAGAATAAATCGAATTTGGAAGGCTCATGTTTGTGTTCAATGACGATAACGCCACCTTCGTCAGTCTCAATGACTTCGTCGATCGCGTCCCTGTTAAGACCGATTTCCTGCCTCAAGGAAATGGTTCTAGCCAGTTCTTCGATGTTGTTATGTTGCTGTCTTAAGGCACCGGCTTCACTGTACTCATTGATCACTGTCTCTCTGTCCTGAGGGTGGTGTGCCATTCTTGCGGCTGAGCGTGTCGAGTAGAAGGACTCATGCGACATGTTGGTGTTAGTTCTTGAGAGTTGAGCTCTTGCAATGGCGGTATTGTTATTGTTGCTCTTAGTCGAGTCGAAGGAGTTTTTGAGATTGGACTTCTCCGTAGCAGACAAATCCGACGAAGAAGAAGTTCCCACTGCTTTGGCTTCAGTAGAGACACTTGAACCTGAAGATCCCACAGTTTCCACTTCCTTCTCATCGTCGCCTTCATAATCCCTGAAATCCAGCCCAACAACTTGGAAAACACCACAGTTCATAAGTAACAGCTGCTGCACAACTAAGAATATCACACTGATGGTGCACCCTTCATCGACTTCATCCAACTTGAAAACGATCCCGGATCCCAAACTTTGCACATAAGCGATAGGCAAATCAGAGATATTACAGAAGATCCCAGCGAAGATGAAGCCATATCTCCATTTCTTCGGGATACCAGGCAAAACAAGCCCCAAGAGAAAAGCCAGTAGACCACCAACACCGAAAATGACAATACCGGACATAATGATAACACCAATGAGCTTAATCTTCGATCCTGATAAATTCTTGACGATCTTATTGAACGTCAAACATGGCAGAATCAAGTTCACCAAAGTGTTGGAAATACCACGCGATGTCTCCATCGACATCAAATCAAGCTTCACGGACATAAACCCCACAAACATCACTAAGTATACCTTCATGATAGGCTTCACTGCCAGGTAGATAGCTTGGCCTAAGCTCAATGATTCGTTCATGGTTTTGTAATTGAGAGAACTTTAAGGATCAAAACAAATTGCGGTATAAGAGACTTTTGTCATGGTTCAAGACTTCATTGGACTTTCTATCATTTATATTAGAATTCAGTGAGCCCATTGAAGCAAATTAACAGAAGTGTCTTTATGGCTTGATCTAGCTTTTAGCGTGATTTTCAAAGTAATTGAGTGGTTATAAGTTAAAATGGTGGAAATATCGGACATCGGACATCTTTCTTGATTCGGATGTAACGCCTAACCTTTTTCCCTAATATAAACCAGAGTATTTGTATGAAATTGACTCTTTGCTAATATCGGAGTCCGGTTAGTTGGTCAGTTATTTGGATTTGCGTCTTTACTAGTGAGATCTAATTGTCTCATGTATAGCAATCAGCCAATAATGGTAATGGACTGTGTTCATAGTCGTGCTGTAGCGTACATTGAGGATAGACATAGATTTCAGAAGGGCAAACAATTAGTTTTATCATGCTATTGCCATCCTTTTACTTTTTAGTGTCATAAGTTTTTCCTCGTGTACCATTAACTTTCGAAATATATAACCAAATCTCCAACTAGAGTATGCACTCCTTAAACTTGTAGATGGATCGTGAATGATATTCCAAGACCGACCTTCAAGAAAAACATGCATGAACTGTGCTTTTAAAATGCTTATCGATCAATAGCTTATAGCTTATGTCAGTTAACTATGGTCAAGCATGAATATATCGCTGATCTAATTTGAAGTGGAAAATTGAAAATGATCCTCATAATTTGTTGTTGATCACACGGACACTTTTTTCCGGCGTCCGCTTGTATATCACGTGACGGGAATGGTCATATGAAGATACGTGGTTGTAAAATAATATTAAAGTGAATACATCTAATTCACATGCTATATTATATAATAAGTGTATGAAGTATCCTGTGAATGCGAGATATATATTCTCCTTAGAAGTTAGTATTAACATATGTCCCTTCTCTCAACAAGAACTTGGCCGTATTTGGAAGAACTTCAGTTTGGAACTCATCATACTCATACCTTTCACCATCGATACTCAAGCATCTGTTCTTATCGCCCTTAGGTATTAGTCTATAAGCTAGGATCTTTGAATGGATGATCTCTGGCGCATTGACATGGGCACCTTTATCTAGGGATAGTAAGATAGGAGCCTGTCTTGTGATTGGTGTACGGGAATCCATGATGACCAGATCCATGGTACCATCGTTTGGTAATGCCGCAGGGAAGAAGTTGACGTCTTTGGAAATGTAAGGCATCTTACCTGTGTAAAAAATACCAATGTTGTCAGCTAAGTCTTGATCGAATTTTTCCCAATCGTCTGGAACAGGTGCAGTTGCGTCGTATTTGAGATGGAAGTTCGATTCTTCGATCAATTCAGATGTGGTAGTGTCGGTGGTGGTGGATTGAGTGTTTCCCAGTTTGGACTGCTCTGCCAGCAAAGGAGAAATCACTTGAGAGTCGTAATGTCTTCTCAACTCATCTTTAGTCTTAGCAGCATACTTGATGTAAATCTCACAGGGATACTTCGTTCTAGCAAAAACTTTGTAACAGACGCCCAAGTCGAATCTAACAGCACCTAGGAATCTTAAATGCTCTGTGTCAATATCACTATCAGCAATGATACCAATAGTCTGAGACAAGAAAGAGACAGTGACTTTTCCCCTATGTGTGACAGCCATAAGGTCGATATTCGTTGAAGCGGCCTTAATGGTAGACAAAGCAGCAGCGGAGGCATCACCAGTCCAGTGGCAAGACTCAGACATGGCGTTACCGGAACCACAAGGTATTTGAGTGATTGATAGCTTGTTGAATGCATGGGCACGATCTTCACGCTTGAACATCCCATTTATCACCTCATAAGGAATCCCGTCACCAGAGGCACATGCAATGATATCATAGTTGGTGACATCAAGACTTTGCATTATATCAATGGCATGTTTGTTATATTCTGTTTCCTTGATTTCAACCTTGCACTGAGCAGCATCAAAGATAGGCTTGGCCTTAGAGAGGAAGACTTTCAAAGCCTTACCTTTACCACCGTGTGGGTTAACCAATGCCAAAATCGATTGTCTTGGTTTGGAGTGCTTGTAAGAGTTCTTGTAAATTTCTTCAACGATATCACCATTGACAAGTGGATCCACTTGAAGTTTGACAGAAACTGGGACAAGTTGATTTTTCTTCTTTTGGGCATATGTGATTTCAACAAGAGTAGATGCATCATAGTCAAGATCCGCATCAGTTACTGATATACTGCCATATTTAGTACTGGAAGGAGACTCTTCATCGTTGAATACGTTAGGAACATGGATATACTTGGCTGCTAAGATGTCATGGTAAGATATGCTGTTTGGATATGTCGTTGATTGAGAGGCGCTTTGCTTGGAGGCGCAGCTAAAGCAAGAGGAGAAAGATGCGTTGCTTTCTGAATGGAACTGGTCCTTAAGAGCGATCCCATATTCAGTGATGATGGCTCTTGGAGCTGAAGTGATGGCGGAATGAGCGTCGCTTTGGCTTTTGGCGTTGTGCTTCTTCTGTAAACTGATTTGTGAGGAGTTTGACATATTGTAAGCGGAGTGAGGAAGATGAATCTATGAAGCAATAGAGTATTAAAATTTAAGTAGAAGATAGATTATAGCTGGTTGTTTTATCAGATATGCGGACGGTGTGTAAATAGAGTACTTGAACGTATCGTGAGACCAGCGGCTAGCTCGTACGCGAGGAATGTTAAAATGAGTGTGGATTGGGTTCAAATGTGATTTCTTTGATAACTGATTATCGTGGTATTCAAAGGTACTGGTTACTAGGTATTGAATACTTCAGATGATAATTCTCTTGAATTACTGGGTACAATTTTATTAATAGAAGTACACCCTGTCTAATCTTTCTATTTGTTCCTTTGGTTTGAAACTAATTCTCAGAGGGCCGAGAAACCCAAAAGCTCCAATCACGTTACGCGCCTCCTGCCTCTGCCTGCATCAGATCTCCGGATATTACGTCAGCCGATTATATAATCTGCTTACATAAGACACACGTATAATTTTTTGCCATCAAATTTCTGTACAGCTGAACTTGAAGCCTGACGCGTTCAGCTTTTTAATTTGAGCAATCGCGTTCTGATGATTTGTAACAAAAATTCGAAAGCGTACCAATCCATACGCTGTAAATTCGATTCAACACAATTAAATTAGTTCAGACCCTACATTTCCATTGGCTTCAACCATCAGCACTTGATATAGGCCATAACAATGTCACTTCAATCAGCCAAAAGAGCCCTGGAGGAAGTGTATCAAAACGGTCAAACAAAGAAGTCCAAGATCTCACCAGAATACGAAGAATGCATTGAGTTAGACCCAAATGAAGGCGAGATAGAACATCTTCAAAGAGAAGCCCATTCCTTGCCGGTGTCAATCCAACACGAGGCAGACACCACTCAAACCCATCACACGCAGCAGCAAATGAGAGCCAAATCCGCAATGGCTAAGTCCGAACCATCCACTTTTGAAAAGGAGTTGTTATCCATGTCACACGATGAGACGGCCTCTAAACATGATGACCAAGTTTGGGATAGACCAGTGCTTCCAGCCGATTTCTCCCCTGAGACCCATGATATCATTTTCCAACAGTTGGATGCTGAAGAAGCCTTGACTGATGGTTCCTCTGCTGTGAGGTTCTTTGGTGTCACGGAAGAAGGTTACTCTGTTCACTGTCAAGTCACTGGGTTTAAGCATTACTTCTATGTTCCTGCTCCACCAATGTTCAGAAAGGAGCATGTGGCTCCGTTCCTAGCTTACATGCAGGAGAACTACCAAGGTGTCGATTCGATTGAGATTTGCATGAAGGAGTCGATTTGGGGTTACAATGGTGGGCAAAAGACCGTTTTCCTTAAAGTTGTTGGTGTCAATGCTAAAGATATTCCTAAGATCAGGGCAGGTTTCGAGAAGGGTATGGTCAGCTGGAACAACGTCTTTGTCTCTTCCTCTGATGGGACCATGACCTTCGATAACGTCCAGTATCTTTTGAGGTTCATGATTGACTGCAAGATCACCGGGATGAGTTGGATCACTTTGCCTAAGGGGAAGTACCAGATGGTTCCGGAGAAACACAAGATCTCGACGTGTCAGCTGGAGGTCGCCGTCGACTATCGTGACTTGATATCGCATGCCTCGGAAGGTGAATGGTTGAAGAATGCTCCTTTGAGAATCTTGTCCTTTGATATCGAATGTGCTGGTAGAAAGGGTGTTTTCCCAGTGGCTGAACAAGATCCTGTGATTCAGATCGCCAACGTTGTCTCAAGGTCCGGTGAGTCGCGTCCGTTCGTGAGAAACGTGTTCACTGTGAAGTCGTGTTCCCCTATCACTGGTTCCGACGTGTTCTCCTTCGAAGATGAAAGAGACATGCTTATGGCTTGGAGAGATTTCATGGTTAAGGTGGACGCCGATGTCGTTATTGGTTACAACACCACAAACTTCGATTTACCTTACTTGCTAGACCGTGCCAATGCCTTGAAGGTCAAGGATTTTGCCTTCTTTGGGAGATTGAAGTTCGTCAAGCAGGAGGCCAAGGACTCCACGTTCTCCTCAAAGGCTTACGGTACCAGAGAATCCAAAGTCATCAACATCGACGGTAGAATGCAGTTGGATTTGTTGCAGTTCATTCAAAGAGAGTACAAGTTGAGATCGTACACGTTGAACTCCGTGTCTGCGCATTTCCTTAACGAGCAAAAGGAAGAAGTGCAACATTCCATCATCACGGAGTTGCAGAACGGGACCAGTGAAACAAGAAGAAGATTGGCTGTTTACTGTTTGAAGGACGCCTACTTGCCGCTAAGATTGCTGGAGAAGCTCATGTGTCTTGTCAACTACACGGAAATGGCCCGTGTCACAGGTGTTCCGTTCTCATTTTTGCTTACCAGAGGTCAACAGATCAAAGTCATTTCGCAATTGTACAGAAAGTGTCTTGAGATCGACGTCGTTGTTCCAAACTTACAACAAAACGGGTCCAATGAGGTTCAATACGAGGGTGCCACCGTCATTGAGCCAAACAGAGGTTACTACGATGTCCCTATTGCCACCTTGGATTTCTCCTCCTTGTATCCGAGTATTATGATGGCTCATAACCTTTGTTATACCACGCTATTGAACAAGGCTACTGTTGAAAGATTGGGGTTGAAGAAGGACGAAGACTACACGCTTTGTCCATCTGGTGATATGTTCGTCAAGGACACGAAGAGAAAGGGTATCTTGCCTATTATCTTGGAAGAGTTGCTATCAGCCAGAAAGAAAGCTAAGAAAGATTTGAAGAACGAGACAGATCCTTTCAAGAAGGGTGTCCTTAACGGTAGACAATTGGCCTTGAAGATCTCTGCTAATTCTGTTTACGGTTTCACCGGTGCAACCATCGGTAAGCTTCCATGTTTGGCCATTTCCTCTTCGGTCACCGCCTTCGGTAGAGAAATGATCGAGCAGACAAAGAGAGAAGTTCAGAAAGAGTACTCGATCGCCAACGGCCATCCCTTTGACGCAGAAGTCATCTACGGCGACACAGATTCCGTCATGGTTAAGTTTGGGTATGATGATTTGAAGACTTGTATGGAGATGGGTGAGAAGGCCGCTGAGTATGTCTCCACCAAGTTCAAGAATCCTATCAAGTTGGAGTTCGAAAAGGTTTATTTCCCATACTTGTTGATCAACAAGAAGCGTTACGCTGGTTTGTACTGGACCAATCCTGACAAGTTCGACAAGATGGACACCAAGGGTATCGAAACAGTCAGAAGAGATAATTGTCGTTTGGTGCAAAACGTCATCACAAAAGTCTTGGAATTGATTTTGGAGAAGAGAGACGTCCCAGGTGCAGAAGCCTACGTTAAACAGACAATTGCCGATTTGCTACAAAACCGTGTCGATATGCAACAGTTGGTTATTTCCAAGGCCTTATCGAGACAAGATTATGCCAACAAACAGCCACATGTCGAATTGGCCGAACGTATGAGAAAGAGAGATGCAGGTTCAGCTCCAACATTGGGTGACCGTGTTGCTTACGTTATCATTAAGGCTGCTGGTAGTAAGGCTTATGAGAAATCAGAGGATCCACTATATGTCCTAGAACACTCTTTACCTATCGACACGAAATATTATCTGGAGAATCAATTGGCCAACCCATTGACAAGAATCTTCGAACCTATCTTAGGTGAAAAGAGGGCCAAGGAGCTTTTGAACGGTGCACACACAAGAATTGTCTCTATGTCCTCGACCTCGACCGCTTCTTCATCAACGAAATCTGGTGGCTTAGGTGGTCTAATGAAGTTCGTCAAGAAAATTGAACTCTGTAAGGGTTGTAAGAGTCCGTTACCTGCTAACAATCAAGGTGCGTTGTGCCCTGACTGTAAGCCAAAGGCAGGTTTGCTATATGCTGAAGCTTTGGCCATGATGAACTCTTTGGAGGTTAAGTTTTCCAGACTATGGGCGGAGTGTCAAAGATGTCAGGGTTCTTTACATCAAGAAGTTTTATGCTCGAATAAGGATTGTCCGATTTTCTACATGAGAACGAAGGCCAAGAAGGATTTGGCCGGTCAAGCTGTGGAGCTACAAAAATGGAATGATACTAATTGGTAGAAAAATCAGTTATGTGTGTATTATAGAATCTAGTTGAATAATTAAATATTGGACAGCTTAATTTGTAGTCTTAACGTGTTGCCAAAGGCCAAAGGAACAAAAGTCGTGTTTCACGGTCACGTGCCTCAGCTTTGGCGGCTAAATTGGCGTGCACATACAAATTAATTATATAAATTAACGACGCGACGACAATTATTAAACAAAAACAAAAACATAAAATATGATGTAATTGGCCGCCCTAGTAATTACTTATATATCAAACGAAAGGAAACTCATGAAATTGTGAACTGTGTGCTGTATCCCATAATCCATGGAACACTAGACTATCAGATCTTCTATCGACGCTTGTTTCTTTACTACAGCCCAACAATAAGCTTGACCCATCACTGTCACTTAATTGAAAGATCTAGATCCTACAGCATCAGTGCATCCCACTATCAATCAAGACACACATACATCATGAGCACTGGGTTCGATTTCGAATCACAGAGACTCGCCAACATCGAGAGAAATAAAAAGCTTCTTCAGTCTCTTCAGCTTAACGCTATATCACATCAAATCAAAGATGAGATCACCAAAAACAATGAATTACAAGCCAAGACCAAATCAGAGGAACGTTCACGCAAGTCTAGAAGAATCAAAGACCAGGGTTCAGACTCAGAGGCTAACACAGGCTCAGAATCTGATTCAGAGTCAGATGAGGAACATGATCGTTCTCATAAACACAAACATAAGAAACTGAAAACTCAGGAAAACCCCAGATCTTCAAGAGCAAATTCAACACCAATAGTTCAAAGAAGATCAAGAAGAGTCGCTGGTGAAGATGCTTCATTACAAGGATTTGAGCTAAAGGGGAATCTCGCTGTTAGATCTGAGTGGTTGCCCGATAAGCCTAGGGAAAAATCAAAAACTCCAGATCTACGTGTGGGGAAAAGAACCAGTAGAAATTCAACAGGTAATCGACACAAATCCCCAACGGAAGAGCCAGAAATCGATGAAAGTTATGGGCCAGATCCAGAGAAGGTCAAAGAGAGACTATTGGCCGTTCTTGACTATCAGATGAGTGATACTCTCAAATTCCGTGATTTGGTAAAGGTGAAAGCGGCTCCAGACTCCAAAGAAGACCAGCCACAGGTTCCAACTCCAGAAATGATCTCAGAAACTTTGCTTACGAGTCCTATGAGCTTTTCTTGTGGTGATTACTACGACTTGCTACGTGAGAAACAAGAAAGTCTAGGAATTGATTCATATCTTAAGGAAACAAGAGAGAAATTCTCTAAGTTGGATTTGAACGTCTTGAACCTTGACATGACCCCAGATACAGCCACCCATTGTGCATTTCACACATACAATTCCAAAATATCAGTGTTAGCTTCAGACGTACAGGGTAACTTTGCCCTATTTGACACCAAAGAAGAAGATGAAGAAGGCAGCGATGATGACGACGAAGGTGTGATCAACTACGCTTTACACGATGATGCAATCACAAGTTTTGATTTCAGTTTGGCCGATCCTACCAAGATTTACACAGCAAGCAAAGATTTCACCATTGGTATGTTTGACTTGAAGGATGAATCCATTGAGGATTTTTACACTGAGACCAATAACGAATCGATCTTGGACTTGAAAGTCAAGGGCAACAACATATTTTATTGTACCTCGGAGGGCCATCTACAAACGTTGGACATTCGTGCTCCTCATTCAGGCAACAATGTCTCGCACCTCAGCTCGCTAGATGTTCATTCGCTTTCAGTGCATAAAGACGTGGACTTCTTGGTCTCAACAGTCAGTAAAGACGCGTTGTTGAGAGTTTGGGATCTAAGATTTACCAAGAAAGGATGGGGCACCAAAGTCCCAATAGCCAATCCTGCAGGTTGTGTGTTAGAGTATGACTCCAGACAGAGACTAACTTCGATTGATTGGTCCTCAAATTACAACCTTGTCGCTGCCACTCTTCGTCAAGATATCGTGATCTTCGATACAAATAAGACCTACGCTAATTTGAATCCGGGGATTCCTACCAAGATACAACCGGACACTTCAAGGAAACATCTGGGCAAAACACTATCAAATGTTTACACTTCAAGACCTACTTGGCAATCGAGACCAATGGATGGGGTGCATAAGTTTGTTGTCGGTAATGCAAGAAGATATTTTGACATTTATGATTCTAAGGGAAACATATTGGCTCATTTGGGTGAACCAGAGGACATGCTAGATGTTCCTACCACTTGTGCCTTACATCCAGAATTGAACTGGGTTGCTGGTGTTGGACACAGAGGGAAGCTTTATCTATATAAATAAATCCTGTAATATAAATTGTAATGAAAACTTAAAATTAATAGACCAATGGGAATCTTATTTCTCCTTCATATGGTATGTGAGCTTATCTAAAGAGAAAAACCACACGTCCCTAATCGTTTGAAGTAATTCAAATGTTCTGTGTTGTCTCTGGGATCCAATCCAGTGTTTGTCCCATCATTCGAGCATCTCTGATCATGATTACCTTCACAGTGGTAGACATTTTGCTTGAGTGGAACCTCTGAGCCAACTTCATTGATGTAGATCTCACCATTACAGTGAGAATATAAGTTATCATCGCTCAATTCTTCAGGAGTACTACTTCTAGGTTCTGAAGAAGTGTCCAACCTCACACTTAAAAATGGCAATTTCACCACTGGATCGTGCTTATGTGTGACTCTGATGAATTTAGGTTGATTCTGGCATGATAATGACGTCCAGTTGGAAGAAAGGTTCAACATTTGATTGACATAGTTTGAGAATTCTGAATTACCAATCATCGGTTGTCCCATGCTAACACCTAGCACACCGCTCACATGACCTTGCACCTTGATTCCTTCTTCAACAATTCTCAAAGTGACAAAGCTGGCAATAGCTCCACCCATAGAATGACCTAAGACAAGGAGTTGGTATTGTGGGAATTTCGAAATCTGTAGAGCAATATGCCATTTGATTCTCTCCCAAGTGTCAAGATAAGAAAAATAAAACCCTCTATGGACCCACATGTTATTGTTATTAGCTGAGCTGGCTCTATAGGGGATCATATCAGTGTTAAGATTAATCAGACTATCTTTGAAAGAACGTGTCCCTCGTAACGATACAACAATACTCTTTAAATCATGAGAAACTGCGATATACCCCGTGGTTGAGAAGTCGTTACCTTGCCTGGCATCTATTATTTGGGATCTTGTGAAGTCATTAGAGTTCCATTGATAGATAAGCTCAGTGCGATGGAATTCAGAACAGTCGCCATCGCATTGGAAAGGAAATTGGATTCGTGACCAAGGAGATATGCAATAAGAAATATCTATAAGCTTGGAATAGCTTATCAAGTCTGCGTAAAGAGCTGGAGATATCGGTGTTGGATGTAGGAGATCTGAGTCTGAAGAACTGAATTTTGGCCCTTCATCTGGGTTTAAGTTATGAGTCGGATGGCAAAATATTGTTGGGATGAATACGCCGAAGGCGCATAACAAGAAGAAGAAGACTGTGGTTAACATCTTTCTGCAGTGAATTTAGATTAAAGCATACGTCATGGTTCGGCTGAAGCTTGATAATTTCAATGAAAGGACCACTTCAGAAATGGCTTGTACTAAAGGTGGATTGACGTTTGTGGACAGTATTCAAATACCTTAAGAATATATTTGCCATGAGTGTTGCTGTTCATTGCTTGAACTTTGTTTGTTTACTTTTCAAAAATCCGCGCGCGGGGAAAATTATAAATCTGAAATAATCACATTCATAAGCTGGTATTAGCCGCTGGACCGAATCCCTTGATCGTGTGGTAGCGTACTACTGGTGACACATCCTTCATATAGCAGGACTAATTGAAAGTCACTTCAACGTGGAAATGTGGGTTCTAAACTACTCATATGAAGAGACCCCGCCGGTGGGTAAGTCAATCGAGTCTGGTGACATCTCAGTTCCTCTTGCAAGCTTCTAATACTGACATTTACCATTCAAAGACAACGAGAAGAGAACTTATAGATTGAGCACCCTCCTTGAGTCTGGAAAGAGCTATACCATAGGGAGAAGCTTGACCAATGTATTTGTTCTAAAGCATCACCGAGTGTCCAACAGACACCTCACCTTGGAAATCATTGATCATCCCACAAAAGGCAAAGTTTGTCAACTCCACATTGTGGGGAGATACACTCAAGTGAATGGACAAGTGTTGGACAAGAAACACCAGCCCGATCTGGACTATCTGAATGAGTTCACTGATAGCTTCAAATTGAGATTGGGTAAAGAAGGTGTTGATCTTGAAATCACTAATGTGCCAGTTTCTTTTGCAGTGTCTAAGCATCTACAGATAAACCTCCACACTAAGGAATATTTAAGGAAGATGGGTGTTCGAGTCCACCACAAGTTAGCAGGAACCACGACGCATCTAATCCTAGAGTCAGACACCTTCACAAATGATGCCGATAATCTCATGATTATCGAAGCCTTGGTTAGACAGATACCCATTGTCAATGCCGATTATATCACAGCCTTCCAAGAAAGATATGACAAACTTCAAGAAGATTTCAACTTCAATTTCCCTCTCTTTGGAGATTTCCTCCTCAATGGGAAGCTTCTTCCGAATACCACGCAGTCCAGAATACTTGAAGGTCTCACTATCATGATCACAGATACTGAACTTTTTGAGAACTTTAAGGTTTCATCACAACATGGCCATTTCACATTGGCACATTTCCCACTTGATGAGTCGACAAAGTTGAGAGATTTAACAGATTTCACACAGAATCTCCTAAATAAGAACAACAGAACGCTTATATTGCAGCCAACTAGACGCCATAAAGATGAAACAGGAACGAGTGTGGGCATTCTTAATAATCATGACTATCAAATATCAATGTTACTCGCAGAACTGACAAAGGTCGTTGAGATCAATACTGTGTCCGTTTCAGACTTGCTCGCTGCTATCAGAGATGCTAGTGTTGATTCAATTTTCAAGAAGAGACATATAGTAGATTCTCAAGTGAAGAAAGCAAAGAGAACCAGGATTCAAGCTTTGGATTCGATGGACTTCTTTGCCGGTGGTACATCTGTGCAGGTCCCAGAGACGCTCAAGCCGGAAGATAACAGCTTAGGTCTTGGGGTTACGCCACGGAAGACTAACAAGTACATCTCGCCGCTAGATGAAAGGGTCGAGTCTCAAAAGTCATACGTACCGCCCGATTCGCCAAGACCAACCACAACTTCTACTACTCCTACTATGACTTCTTCCTCTTCCACCAAAGCCACTTCAGAGCTCTCGGCTCATTTTCCTGTGACTGTTGCTGATAGTATTTTTAAAGAGACTCCTGCTGCTCCATCATCTGAGTCCACTGTCCAGACCCAGCCGAAGAAGAAGAGAAATAGAACAAGAATTGCATTGTTGTCGAACGAGATGTTAGAGAACAACTTTGATCCAAGCTCTTTAGTTGCTGAAACGATACCTCAACAACCACAATCTGATGTTCCTGTTCCAGAATCTATGGATATCGTTGCTAGTAGCACTCAAGAACTTGCTGCTGAGAAGTCCGCCATAGAACCACGAGAAGAAAATATCGTACAGGAAGATATCAGCATGGAAGAAACAGAGAACAACAAGGACAGCAAAGAAACACCAGCACCAGAAGATTTGAAAGATGAAGCAACAAAGGCTGCGAGAACAACATCAGTGGCAGAAATGATTCACAAATTAGGTGACGATGCAAAGCAGAGAATCGAAATGGAAGTTGGTGTTGTTGGCTCGAATGTTTCAGATGAACTGTCTAAAGATTTGAAAGATCTTGCCATCGTTGAATCCTATGAAGTCAAACCACGTGAGTCTCAAAGCGTTGAAGAGGTAAGATCAATCTACGAAACCCAAACACAGCCAGGTAGAAGGGCTCATAAGGCCTTTGTGAAGAAATTACCAACTTGGAAGCTGAAGAAGTTGGGTCTTCCCTTAGATTACAATGATACCTCGAAAATTGCAAATAAGAGGATGGTTCGTTTGCATATGTCCATCAGAGAATATGTCAAGCTATCAGAGTATGATGGCTCAGTGGGTCCTAAAGCCAAGAAGCTCTCTTCAGAGGATGAAGGACTTTTACAAGATATGGAAACTCAAAAAGATGGAGATCAAGAATACACCACAGCTCCTTCCTCTTTGCAACCAGCTAGTTCTTCCACTAAGACGAATGACCGTCCTCAGCAGAAGAATAATCTCTTTGTCGCTGAGTCTGATTCCGAGGATGAAGACGGTGGCTTTAGATTCTCAAAATTATCAAACGGTAATGCAATTCATAATGACGATGGCTTAGGAATGAATGTCAGAATCAACCAAGATCATGAAGTTCCAGAATATGAAAGATACACGCAAATGGAGAAGAACGGTGCTCTCACTGGCATCTCTCTTGCTGGTCGTACAAAAGCAGCTGTGGATGACGTTCCAACAATAGTTAATCCAAAGACTCCGAGAGCTTCTAATACTGGTGCAGCTTTACAGAAGAGATCTAAAATTGGTACTGCTAAAACTTCATCAAGAACAAAGTCAACTAGTACTAGTAGTGGCACAGGGACCTCTTCTTCTACTACTACTACTGCTGCTGCTGCTGCATCCGCTGCTAGGAAATCATCAAAGCGTGCTCACTCTGATAGCGACAGTGAAGATGAACCGATGTTTAAATTCACTGCGCTGTGAATTATAGTATTAGTACTAGTACTAGTGTCACCTCATGTGTGTGTGTATATGTGAAAATTCTGGGACATTTTCGGGTAATAATTCTGTATCCGCCCTGCGTCAACATGCATGCTAGAGCGGAGACTCGGAAAGAAGGCCGAATTTGGAGTGTCCGCCGCCCCTAGAGTGTCTGTATCAATATTACGTCAGCGGATTCTGGATTTCTATTGTACTGCGGGCGGCAAGCGGGAAACAGAAAGTCGTACAAGTCAAATCATGGCTAATTATGGGAGTAAGCTTTCCAAATTTCAATAAGGTTTCATTCATTTTTCTTTTAAGAGATTCTAAAGAATTAACCCAGCTGTAAAGTCTAACACCCAAGCCTATTTATTATTCCTCTTCAGACCATTTAATTCTCTTACTTTACCTCTACTTTACTTTGATCTAATTCAATCATACCCACTGACATCCCCATCTCCCCCGCTATTGATCATCAGACTTGATACAACCGGTATTTAACAGTTTACACGAAATATCCCTGAATCTAAATGTCTCTGAAGAAATCTGTCGGTAGTCCAGACAAGCTTAAGCTAGATCCATCATCGATGATTCTTGACTCGCCATCTGCCTCCAAGCCATCGTCCATATTCAACGGTGGGTTTGAACACTCTTCATCAAGTCAACATAACAGTTCAGATATGTCCTTCAGAGTTACATCCACCGAGGATGAAGAAAGCACGAACATTGTCGAAGAATTTCCCCATTTCCGTTTCGGTGATGGTTCAGATAAGGTGTTCGGGTTTGAAAATTTGGGTAACACTTGTTACTGTAACTCCATTCTCCAATGTCTCTACCATACCGATACATTCAGAGAGGAGATCTTGAAGTATGGCGGTATCCCTGGCTACGAAGAGGGTAAAAAGAGAAGACTCTGCATGCCTGGAGCCAAGCCTCACATCACAACTGTTCTTCCACCAAGTGCGTTTGCCAGTACAAATGGTAACACGCTTAACAACAGTAATAACGATGCCGAGCAGCAGCAAAAGAAGAGTGGAGGATTTGTTAGAAGAACATCAAGCTTCTTTGGCAGAAAAAGCAACAATACGCCAGCACCAGCGGAAGAAGAAGAACCACAACAGCCATCTCAAGCAGCACAAGAACTAACTCTGAGTTCCATCCCAACAATGAGACCACAGCCAACATCGATTGTCGTTGGTAAAACTGAAGACCTAAACAGTGGGCCTGATCTCCGGAAGAAGGCCGCTTTAATTCAGGGCCCAGTGGTCAACGTTGACCATTCGCTGCATTCCTACGGTGAGCACGAGTCATTGCTTACCGCCTTGAAGGACTTGTTCGAGGCTGTTGTGGAGAACGAGGCAACGACTGGTATCGTATCGCCTGTGAATTTCATTGAGATTTTGAAGAAGCAGAACGAATTGTTCAGCTCCGCAATGCATCAAGATGCTCATGAGTTCTTGAATTATCTGTTGAACGATATCATTGAGAAAACCACGCTGATTGAGTCCACGAGGGAAGGTAAAAATGACGGCAACACTTTCCAAGACTTGTTCAAGGGTATTTCCACTTCTCAAACTAAGTGTCTCACTTGTGAGAACATCACTTCAAGAGATGAAATATTTCTTGATCTGTCCATCGACTTGAGAAACCATGAAACCATCGAGTTCTGTTTCCAGCAATTCAGCGAGATGGAGATCTTAACGGGTGGTAACAAATTTCACTGTGATGAGTGTCATTCTCTCCAAGAGGCAGAGAAGAAGCTGGGTATCAAGAAATTGCCCAAGCTATTGGCTCTGAATCTCAAAAGATTCAAGTATTCCGAAGAACACCAACATAACGTCAAGTTGTTCACCAAGATCAAGTACCCTTTGTACCTCCCTCTAAGCAATGACTTCGAGCCTTTAGAGCAAAAGTTCTACGAGCTGCACGGAATTGTCATCCACATCGGTGGTGGCCCACATCATGGCCATTACGTGTCGCTGGTCAAAACGTCTCAATTCCAGTGGTTGTTATTCGATGACGAAACCGTGGAGAAAGTCTCAGAGTCATTCGTCTTGAAGTACATCACCGATGTTCCAGACTTGGCCACGCCTTACGTTCTATTCTATCAGGAAATCTCCAAAGAATCCTTCGATGCCAATAAGGAAATGCTGGCCAAGGCATCTGTCTCCAAGTTGACTGCCGGTATGAAGCTCGGTACAAGCTCATTAAGCTCTTCCTTGAACAACTCCAAGGTCAACTTACAAGCCCCATTAAACGAAAGTGCTATCGAGGAAGATGAAAATGATACCTTCCCGATCCAAACAACTCCGTCGAGACCACAGACGTACAGTATGGCCACTTCCATCCCAAAACAGCCTCAAAGAGCATACATTCCAACATACGGAGAGCACCAACCCTCACCAAGCCAAGACGGCCACCATGATCCATCGTCGTACTCCAAAGAGTTCAACCCACAATCACTGATCCCACCTTCACAGACCTACTCTTCCTCTGTGGTATCAAACAGTACGATAAATACAAACAGAAGTGGCAGTGTCAACGGTAATGGCTCCGGTATCGCCTTCTGGAGATCCAAATACTCAAACTCGAATGCCGACTCTACGAATCAAAACATTGCTGACAGTTTCAATACCTCTTCTTCAATGGCTATCTCGATGAATTCTTCAATTGGTCCAACAGATCACTCAGGAAATAACGAAGCTAGCAACAGGAACAGATCTACCTCTGTCACTACGACGGGCAGTAGTAGTGCTAAGAGAAAAAACAGGTTAAGTATCTCTGGGTGGGGGTTCGGGAAATCAAGAAGTGATAAATGATCAGAACATATAAACATGTATAACTCATCTTAGAATTAGATCTTGTACATTTGTACTATAAATTGCACTTAACAGTTAAACCAAATTAAAACTTCTTAACAAAATTTTAATTATCGCAGTGATAAAAAAACAAAACTCTGAAGATTAGAGTAAAAAGAAAAAATAACTGGACGAGTCCGGAGTCGAACCGGAGACCTTCTGCATGCTAAGCAGACGCGCTACCAACTACGCCACACGCCCGTCAAGTTGCTTCTTCTTACACCGTTGTTTTTCAGGAGATTATATGTCATTTTCAATTGATGATACTCTGTTTTGGTTGAAAAAGAGTATTGATGGTTTAAGTATAGTTTGATTCTGTCGTACATGATGACGTCTGGTAGTTTGTAGCTTAGTTTATAATATCAATCCTAACTGAATGAATGATATGGTATACATGTATGACCCCTGATAATTAGTGGAATGATTACAGCTCGCTGCACGAATTAATCATAATAATAAATATATAATTGGTAGAGTCGACTTTAATGATCATGATCATGCCACTTTATTAATTTGACATCTTAAGTTGTTGATCTATCCTAATACCATGTATAATATATTATCTCGACGGCCGAAAATATACATGTTTAATATATATCAAATATTTATATTTATACGTCGTTAAAAATATTACATGCCATATTAATACTAATTTGAAATTATAATAATATATTTTATATTTTAATATTATACACAATTTTATTGATCATAACAAATATATCATTCGTGATCAACTGCTTTAAATATAATTATTTTAATTAACAGCTAATTAATTATATTATGTTTAATATCTATTCAATTCTCATGAAGAGTTTGACAGCTCGCTGATCATATCATTAAGCTAGCGCAATAATTATATCAAATATTGGTTATTAAATCTTACAAATAATTAAATTAAGAGCTCATGTTTAACTTTAAAATACTAGATCAAGCTTGAGTTGGGCCGTAATATATGTATATATATAAATTAATCTGGGGTAACTTTGTTGAGGTTAACTGCCTGTCTACAGTTGTATAGAAAGGATTTGTACCTCATTGTTGACTTACTTTATGAAATACTATATAGAGCTATGATGAAACAGACGAAGTACCAGAACAGGAATTGTTCTCGTTAAAATAGACGGTCCGGAGAGAAGAGAATAGCAAGTTGGATTTGCATAACCGATTCGACAACCTGACCGGTTCCCTAACAAACTTTTGATTGTCTTTTACGTAGCCGCAGCGGGCGTAACATAGCTTTGTGCGCATTTCGAAAAAATTGTAAAATTGGGGTTAGTTTAATGGTTAAGTTCAATTTAGTAAGCGCTGGTGGTTTAGCGGTAAAATTCAAAGTTGCCATCTTTGAGCCCCCGTTTCGACTCCGGGCCAGCGCATTTTTTCTTTTTTTGACTTGGATGGACAAAATTTTTCGGACATTTCAGTTTTAATTTTCCAGACATGCGGGACTGACGGACTGCGTGATGCTAGCGGCCTGTGCGTAACCCAAGTGCATATTCTTTGTGCATGCTGCATATGTATCGTTATGTGAAATAAATCGGGACTTGAACAACTGTAAAGTCAACCTGAACCATTTTCAGATTTGTCTGAAATTCAGGAAACTTCAAGAGTCTGTCAACTTCAGAGAATTTGGAAAAAAAGTTTTTGAACTTGCTCTCTACTGTTTAGTTAAACGGTCAACCTGTTCCAGACATAAAAATATACTCAAATCACCATCAGCGAGCTGCTTTTCCATCCTTAGAATAGTTTTGAAAATCATGGTATATCAAATGGTTTTGGAGATTTCAGAGACAAAAATTATGATATGGCTTGTGTGCGCATTTGATCTAGATATTATTGGGACGTGACAATGCTGTTCAAGGTTACGAAGCCTTCTACACTTAGTCTGATATGTCTTCTGATATGATGCATTAAAGGTTAAGTTTTTTGGTTTCAGTTTCTATGGTAGGTGATTTTGAGCCTCTGTTTTTGTCTAATCGATTTAGTGTGTAAATTGAATTTTAATACAGCGTTTAAGTTATTTTTTCATATTTACATGTTGCATTTCTTTTTTGGGTCTGATGCATGTCCATAAAATTCGCTTCGCTTTTGTCCGCTGGAAAAAATTACTTGGGAGCAAAAAGGAAAATTCTCCGAGACGGGGAATCGAACCCCGGTCCACCACGCGACAAGCGGAGATTCTAGCCACTAAACTATCTCGGACTTTTTATATTATTTTCTTCTAGCCGGTTATCCGATCCAATAACACTTAAACTTGAGTTATAAAACACCAGAAGTGGAGCCCTCTCAGATCTCGGTAGCTAAAGGGGAAACAACGATAATGATCCCCTGTAGCCGCCAAATATATATACAGCCTCCTGCAGAGCTGAACGTCAAAGCAAATCAGAACAGCCCAGACTCCAAAGGCGATGAAGAATGATAGGAGAATAATAGATCGAATAAGATCACCACCCAACTAAATACATCGTACAAACTCATTTCAGAGTCTCTCAGACATACCGATGATGTAATACAACAGAATCAAACCCTATCAAACCAAGCCATCATAGCAACTCAGGATAGAGCCTCTGACCTACCAATGGGCAAACGGAACCGAATCAAACCAATGAGGCCTTGATAGGATCACCTGAGCTGTGGATGAAAGTCAGTCATCCGGAATGAAGCATCAGATGCCGTATAAAACAACCAATATGACAATCAAAGAGGAATCGAACCTCCAAATCTAAAGCAGTAGAAACACTAATACCGGTTAGAAACTGGTAAGGACAGAGAGTGTTCACTTAGCTAAGATTTAAATCAACCTATGACGGTCTTTTTTATGTTGAAAGTGCATATCGTTGTTGTTGTGAATGAAACTTTTAGAAATCGAGCAGTCCGCATAAGTGGTTGGTCAGAAAGAGGAAATGAAAATTGACGAATATTTTAGATGAAGTTTCAGATTTGTGCAAAAATCTGCAGGTAATATGGATGCGGGATCATGCATGCCACAAAGATCAGAAATTATGACACAAAATTCTGGTCACGTGATGGTGCGTGGAACTTGAGAGCCCTGATCAACTAGAGTGCATCTCCGCTCCGAGCTATTCAAACTCATAAATAAATATACATCCCTTAAATAATAATATTCTTTATTCGTCCTCCGGTAATCAAACCTTTTTCTAGCCACTAAGCACTAAACTATCTCGGAGCGATTTTAACCCTTCAAAACTCTAGGAATGTTTTTGAATCACTGAAAAGAATACCTGTTGTATTACATGTATATGGGGATAACCAAGGGAATTAGTGAATACAACAACGACGCCTACTTATACTAAACCTGGTAAGTGAACAGAGGGAAACAGGCATATATGGCCATCGTTATAAACAGTCATTCGGTAATAAATCAAAAAAAAAAGTATAATGAAGGATACGCGGTTCGAACGCGTGCGGACAACGTCCAGTAGATCTTAAGTCTACCGCCTTAGACCACTCGGCCAACCCTCCTGTTTGTATCGCAATTCTGAGCATGGTTTTTCAAACGACACCCAGATTTAAGACCGAAGAATCCTCGAAACAGAACTAACGAGGTGTAGTCGTGTATTTTGAGTAGATTTATGTAAATTTTTAGGGGAGGGCCAATAAGTTGGCTGAGAGGCACTGCAGATATGATTGAAAGGTGATGCTATGCTTATAGCTTAAAGATTCACCTGATAATGTCGGTGTAATGGTAGTGGGATCACTTAAGTGTCTTTCAGTGATAGATATTAAATAATGTTATGTCTATGTAACTGAATAAAGTGTGGAAAGTGTAGAATTGTTGATCATCTTCGATTGACCTGAGCAGGTTTCCTGATCCTGTCATGTGGCCCAGGTCATGTGATCACATCTTACGCAGTTTTTTTTTTTTTTTCTTGAAAAAAAGACAGAGTTAGCATTAAAAGAAGCATCTGATTTACAACACCAAAACTTCACTGAAAGCCAGTTGAAACCGTGTGCAAAATGAAGATCGAGTCTATCAATCCAAAAGTTTACTTCGATATCTCAATTTCCAGCAAGCCAATAGGGCGTATCGTCTTTGAACTATTCTCCGACAAAGCTCCAAAGACATGTGAAAACTTCCTTCATCTCTGCAAAGGTGATAAAGCTAACAAAGATGGCGAGCCTTTATCTTTCAAGGGTAACCATTTCCACAGAGTGATCAAGAACTTCATGATCCAAGCCGGTGACATCACATTTGCCAACGATCATATCGACGAAGAACACGTCGGCCGTGGTGGTGAGTCCATCTTTGGCGACAAATTCGAAGATGAAAACTTGGAAGAATCAACCTTCGCAACGATACACAACCTTGCTATGGCCAACTCTGGGCCTAACACCAATGGCTCCCAGTTCTTCATAAATACGTACCCATCCCCACACTTGAATGGCAAACACACGGTCTTTGGCAGAGTGGTCCATGGGAAATCTGTGGTTCGTTCTGTTGAAAAGTTAGACGTCAATGATAAGAGCAATCCGTTTGAACCTGTGAAGATCACCGATTGTGGCGAATGGTCTGAAGAGATGGGCGTTCCTCTATACAACGCGTGCGATGAGCCAACAACAGCTGGCGATGTCTACGAAGAATACCCAGACGACGACACTCATTTCGATAAGGATAACACCGTGGAGGCATATGAAGCTGTGGTGAAGATCAAAGACTCAGGGGCCGTTTTCTTCAAGTCCAAAGACACCCGAAAGGCCTGGCTCAAGTATCTGAAGACGCTCAGATATATCAACGAATTTATCCCGGACTTCGACTCCCAGCCAGAGTACGAGCCTAAGTTCCAAGACCTCAAGATCAAGACCTACTCCAACCTTTCTCTAGTGGCGTACCAGTTAGGAGACTACAAGAAATCGCTACTGTACTCTAATTACTTACTGGAATCAGACAAGCTTACTGCCAAGGACAAAGCCAAGGGACACTATAGACGCGGCTTAGCCCTACAAGGCATGAAGAACTACGATGAAGCTTTGACAAATTTCAAAGAATGCCAGAAGTTGAACCCTGAGGACAAGGCCGTTCCTGGAAAGATAGAAACAGTGGAAAAGCTCATTGAAGAAGCCAAGGAAAAGGAAAAGAAGAAGTACGCCAAGTTTTTCGGTTAGAGTTTTATAAACGGGTATATATGTACAGTAATATATATTGTCCAACAGCGCCCGGCATGTATCTAATAAAATCTATATCTAAATCTCTATATACACAAACAACAAATTGCAAGAACTGCATTCAAATGTGTCCAAACTCTGCTCCTTGGCTTTCAACTTCACTCGCAAGATATCCTCTCAAAACCTCCAACGTCAACAAAGCGAGCGTGGTAGCCGGAATAGTCCCCAATGCGTGTCTCTTGAACCCTTTGTAACTCCATTCCCTCCAAGTAAGGTTGGATTTGGACCTCAAGTATGCAATGTAGTCAAATGTGTTCATGTAAGTGTTGTAATATAGGTTAAACACCTTGGCATGGTGGGACGACTTCGTATCTCTGTGGTTGAACACATCGAGAGCTTCCAATCGAGAGTAATGGATTCTCTGTAGTTTGGAGAGTGGATATTGAATAATCTGCAATGTCAGAGAGGCAAGGATACCTGCTGTGAACATAAATGACGTCTTGAGGATTCTAAATCTGTGAGTATCCACAAAATTTGCGTAATATTCTTCCTTTGTTTCCTTGTTCCAATTGAAAAGACAACTATGATAATATCTCATAGAAACATACGCATCTCTAGCGTTATAAAACCATTGGTTCTTCACCGTTTCAAATATGCAGAAGTAAAACCCAAACCCCAAGCTCTCCTTAACAACACTGAATCCGTACCCAGCAAAGACACCTTGAAGGCCAATCTCATGTAGCTTCTTAGCAGCGAAAGTCCAAAGGTTCGTGTACTTCCCACTCAGAATCTCATTAGCTGAAGATCTAGCATATATCGCATCGATTGGAGCAGCCGTCAATGATTGTACGACACCAGCTATGAACCCAGCACGGAAAGTATCAGCTGCACTTGGGTTCTCTAGGAAATTTGTAGATTTGGAAGAATTCAAGATCTGTAAAGTTGAAAGATACGTCGTGTAAAGAACCATTCCTGTGGCTGAGTTTGCTATTAGAGGCGGCAGGATTCTCTCAGGGATAAACTTCCAACCATATCGTCTGACTGCGGTGATCAATGTTGCGATGGAAGAGTCATGAAAGAAGTTATATTGAGCTGGTGGACGCCCTTGTAAAGATCCATGAACATAAAGCCTTGTCAAAGCCATATAATCAACTCTCTGTGGGCGGAAAAGCTTCATCGGGGTACGGAGATACAGAGTTGTGGCTTGATACACGATAGCTCTTGCACCTGCAGTACTTAGACCGATATATTGGGTGTTCTTATTGGTAAGTTCTGGATTGGTGGTGGTGGTGGCGGCAGCAGCAGCAGCAGCGATGTTGTTGGCAGCTTTGCCGCTGGGCGTTATATCATCTGTAGTGTTTGGTGATTTGGCGAGGACATCGTGCATTGTGATTGCATGTAGGTATATTGTATTTTGGTTGAGAAGAGTCAGGGCAGAATGACAGTGATGTATTCCAGCT
>JAKTWX010000054.1:0-56100 GCA_030582275.1 Waltiozyma pijperi
ATTTTGTTAAATTGAAATGGAATAATAAATCATTCATTTCTCCCTAATCTTGTTCTTCAGGTTTGTTATCTAAGGTGTCCGTATTCAACAGACTTCAGTGATTGGGAGATGGAGATAACCTTCTGTGTCGGAGTTTGGTTTGGTTGAATCAGTTATCTCGTAACTACTAACACTTTGCTAAACAGCAATACCTTTAGCAACCGCACCACCTTTGACTTGATGATCAGCGAACGTAGAAGTTGTAGTAAAGTGAGTATCTGATCTTTGTGATTCAATCTAACGCAATATTGGCTAATTCAAACCGATTTGAAGCTTTTCTAACACGTTCAAGTCACTGATCTTGTCTGATTTCTATCTGAATAGTCGTACAAATATCGTGGATTCTGTCTGTTTTCTGAAAACCAAAATCTGGTTTTGTGTCACTTTTTTCAGTGCGGTAGGTGAGTGTATGCGTCTACTAAGTGCTGTGATTTCTTTAAGACCAGCGGCTAATAACTAGTTAACCTCTCAGTCTCTCATAATTATGTTTGGTTAAAACCCGGGCTTTCTATATCAGCGTTCTACGTTTAAATTGAGCTGAAAACCAGAAAGATAAATCTGATGATGTTCATATGCTTCGTGTATCCTCAAAGAAAGTTACCTCGGAGCGCGACAGCTTCAAGACCGCCAGATCCGACAGATTTTGTTTGTTTTGATATAAAAGCGGTAAGGCCACTTCATCGCGCTCGAAATCTTCAAAACAAGCACTTTGGGCGGCGCCTACATCCCCCAAAAAACATTAAAAACAAAAGTTCCCGCTGTTTTTACAAACGAACCCAATACAACACGCAGAACTTCTTTCACTCAATTATACGACAAATTATCAATCAAAATGGCCCCAAAGAAGACTACCGCTACCAAAGCTGCTACCAAAGCTGTTACCGAAAAGAAGACCGGTCCAGCTCACCCACCATATGCTGGTAAGTGACTTTGTTACCTTTGTTTACTTTTTCCCAACTTGCTACTAACATTAATTTAAACTAGAATTAATCAAGGCTGGTATCTTAGCTCTTAAAGAAAGAAACGGTTCTTCCAGACAAAAGTTAAAGAAGTACATTCAAACCAACTTCCCAGTTACCACCAAGAACTTTGACTCTTTATTCAACGCCGCTTTAAGAAAGGGTACTGAAAAGGAAATCTTCATCCAACCAAAGGGTCCATCTGGTCCAGTCAAGTTAAACAAGGCTAAGAAGGAAGCTGCTCCAGCTAAGAAGGCTGCTGCTCCAAAGAAGGCTGCTGCCGCTCCAGCTGCTGCTGTCAAGAAGGCTGCTACTCCAGCTAAGAAGGCTGCTCCAGCTGCTAAGAAGGCTGCCCCATCCAAGGTCACCAAAAAGGCTGCTCCAGCTAAGAAGGCCGCTCCTGCTAAGAAGGCTGCTCCTGCCAAGAAGGCTGCACCAGCTAAGAAGGCTGCTGCTAAGAAATAAGCAACGAACGTGACGAAGGAAATGAAATTGGTGTTGGAATAACGCAGTAAACGGTGCTTTACTGGGTTGGTTTTATTTTTCTTCTTGTTTTGTTTTTTTTTTACTTCTACGGTTCTTGTTTTGTTATGTTTTAGATACCCCAAGTGTTTTTCTTTATTAAGTGTATGTGTTTTTTCAATTTCGGTGCTTTTATCAATGGTTATGGGTTGGTCGCTACTCCTTTTATATTTTGTTGAATGTTAATAGGTGGTTAGGAAGAATGGATTAACCGGATATTGTTTAATCTAAGCTTTTTGTATTATTACCTTTATATATTGTTTAATCTATGTGTTTTTAAGTTAAGTCTATTGCTTCATTGTACCGCTTTCTGATTATTGGACATCAAAGTGTTGATCACACAAAGACACGTCGGGCACCCGGGTTTGTTTGTTTACATCGATCAATCGCCGCGCGAATGTTTCAAAAAATGCGTTACCATGACAACGAGGTCTGAAATCTCGCGTCAGTCGAAAATTCGATAATTGGTGTTTGGCTTCGCGAATTTACAGCCCCGTCGAAGAAATGTTTCCGGGTAACCCAATTTGTGCTCTGGCTTGCATTATTCTAATCCTGAGGAGTTCTAACTTCTTAGTAGAGGAGACATTACCTAAAATATCATGTCGTATTAAAGCTATCTATCTATGATAAGAGAAATCTTAGCGAGTGCAGTTTATAGTCAGCATTTGGGCGTAGATCCCGACCACCGAAGTCACGTGCTTCCAGCTAACTGAGCAGCTTAACTGCTACACTGACTGCTACACTGCTACTGGGCGTCATATCCACTACCTACAACAATGCATCTATAAGGACTAATTACATATTATTTGTTTTTAAGCTAGTGTAAATTATATTAAAATAGGGTTCCTGTTGCCCACCAAGGTTCATTTCAGAAGTCAGAAGCCTTGATAGCAGACTTATCACACATCTGTCTGAAGACCCCTTCTTCATTTTGGAATAAGTTCGAAGGAGTATCAAACTCTTCAATTTCACCCTTTTCCAAAACCAAGATTCTATCATAATTCAAAATAGTCTTCAATCTATGAGCGATACAAAGAATGGTACATTGAGCAAACTCGTTCTTAATGGTGTTTTGGATCTTGGCGTCTGTTTCATAGTCAACACTCGAAGTGGCTTCATCCAAGATTAAAATCTTTGAATTACGGACCAAAGCTCTAGCCAAAGCGATCAACTGTCTCTCACCAAGGGAGAAGTTAGCACCTTCATCTTCAACACCTTGGTCCAAATGGAACTTATGGAACGAAGTAGTCTTCTCATTGGAGTCCTTGGTCATGTGAGTCAAAGCGACTTCATCCAATTGAGAAGAGTCAATCAACCCAGATCTTCTTAAGGCATCCCATAACAAGGAGTCAGGATGTTCATCAAATGGATCCAAATTCTTACGAATGGTACCTTGGAATAACACAGGATCTTGTGGAATGATAGATAGTTTGGATCTCAAGTCGAATAGACCCAACGTAGATACATCGATGTCATCAATCTCAATAGACCCAGCAGCTAATTCGTTCAATCTGTAAAGAGCAACCATAATGGAAGATTTACCTGCACCAGTTCTGCCACAGATACCAATCTTTTCACCGCCCTTAATGTCCAAAGTTAGATTCTTCAACACCAATGGTAACCCATCTCTGTAACGTAGGGAAATGTTGTTAAACTTGATGGAACCTTGTTGAGGCCATGATGGGTCCGGTCTAGTCTCATCGATTCTGTATGGGGCTTCTTGGGCTAGGTCTGAAGCGTAATGGACGATTCTTTCAACGGAGTTCATCTCATTTTCAATTTGGGTGTAAGCTCTAAGAATCAAAGACATCAACCCGGCTAATTGCAAAGTGTAAGTGACGACTAAACCGACTGAGGCAGCGTTGATTTTGAACTGTCTTGTAACAGAGAGCATAGCAATGACAAAAGCTAAGGCACAGGCAACGATATCCAAGTTCAACGAGATCCATCTTTGGTTGGCAATGGTGATGAAATAAGCTTCGTTCATCTTGTTGATCAATCTGTCGTTCTTAGCAAGGAATCTTCCATTAGATTTGTAAGCCTTGATGGTCTGCATCCCACCGAGCACCTCGTTGAAGTTGTTGTACACGAACGATCTCTGGATGGCTTCCAATCTCTTGACTTCTCTCGAAGAGGCCATGTAGTAGTTGGCAATACCGACGAAGCAGACAAACAAAGGAGGAAGAGTCAAGGCAAACCAAGGCAAATAGATAATGTTCAAGATGATCACACCGACGACAAACCCTGTAGGATGCACAAACATACGCATCTGTTCACCAATCTCGTTATCCAAGACATCTGTGTCCTTGGAGAATCTGTTCATGATTCTCCCCATAGGGGTGGTATCGATGAAGCTCATTGGTGTGTGGAGCACTCTCACGGCAGCAGACAAGTTCAAGTTCTTAGAGGATGTGATCCCGATGTACCCAAGGATGACAAACTCACTGATGATCACAAGCACAGACAACACGGTGAACATGACGTAGATCCCAATGTAAAAGCCGTCACTTCTTCCAGGGAATTTCTTGGAAATCCAGAAAGACAACCAAACGTTAACGAAGATGGAGGTGAAAATATCCAAAACTAACAAGAGGAAAGCTAATGGAAGAGCGAAACGACCAAAGATACCTTGACCGGCTTTGACATAGGCTTTGTACACGGAAGATGGGATGGCGTTCTTGGCTCTTTCTTCGTCTTCGATCAAGTTACCATTCTGAGAGTTGCTTTCTTCCTCGTCGTCTTCGTTAGGAATACCCAATGAGGAGGCGAAGGAACGAGCAGAGGCAGAAGTTCTCAATCTTTCCAACTGTGTTGCGCCTTCTTCGATCTCGTTGGCCTTACGTATGTTCTCCTCTTCGGTGGATTGCTTCTTGGAGTGTTCCATCAACTTCAAGAACTCAGGGTTGCTAGCCAACAATCCCTGGACTGTACCGATGTTAATGGACCCATCCCCGTTCAAAAAGATCACACGGTCAGCATTGTCGATCAGCGACAACTGATGCGTAGCTAAGACCCTAGTTTTGTCCTTCATGAAATCCACGAAACAATTATCAGTGATATGTTTCCCGACTCTGGCATCAACGGCACTGAGCACATCATCAAACAAGACAATGTCCTTATCAGCATACACGGCTCTAGCTAAGTTGATTCTAGCCTTCTGACCACCAGACAAGTTAATACCACGTTCCCCAATCTCCGAATCATGGCCACCTGGCAATAACTTGATATCATCAGTCAGGGCACAAACTTCAATGACTTGTTTATAACGAGCCTCGTCCATTGGTAACCCGAATAGAATGTTTTCACGGAAAGTGGCATTTTGAACCCATGGCTGGCCACATAGTAACAATGACCCATTGATGGAGAAGGAACCATTGGTCTTCTTCATAAACCCGGATAAGGCAGTTAACAGCGAGGATTTACCTGAACCGATTGGACCTGTGATGATCACAAATTCACCCTTCTTGATTTCAAAGTTGATGTTGTGGAACCCTTGGAACCCGTTGTTGATGTTGGTGTGTGTGGCGTGGGAATTCCCGTCGGAGTTTGTGGAGATGGAACTGGTAGTCTTGTCTCTGTTTTTGGTCTTCTCATCTTCTGCTTCTTCCTCTGCTTCTGCAACGTCTTCTGTCGATTCATCTCCGTCATGGAACTGTTCCCATTTGAAAGAAGCATCCTCGACTCTAATCGAAATGTCCTTTGGCAAGTTTTCATTGTTGTAATTGTCTGGCACACCTTCATCTTCGTCCAAATCTGGAGTTTGCAAATATTCACGGACTCTACCAATACCAATCATAGCATCTGCACCAGTGGCTAAAGCCATAGGCAACATCATAACTTGTTGGGAAAGCGACCCGAACAAAGACAAAGAGGAGAATATATCCGCTGGGTTGGTGGTTCTTCCCTTGATACCGTACAACACCAAGAAGGAGACCATGGAGATAATAGACGGCAAGGAAATGGCGAAAGCCATGAGGAAGTTTCTGATGGATTGCATCTTCAAGATGATGCCTGTCTCTTTCGTTCTCTGGCTGACAACGTTCTTCTTGTAGGCGTCCTCCCAGGAGTAAAACTTGATAATCTTCATAGAGTTCAACACCTCACGCATCAATCCGACTCTGGCATCGGTGTATTGGTTGGCACCTCTTCTCATGAGCAACAAACGTTTGGACCCACCACCAATCACAGCAATGGAGATCACGAAGATGGCGATACCTACCAATGCAGCAGGACCAATGTTGACAATTAACAAGGCGATACAGATAATGACAGGGATGATGAAAGTGATGGCGAATGGCTGGAACCCAATAGCCAAGTCGATTCTGGACAAATCAGTGGCTAGGATCGACGTGACTTTCCCATTTGTGAACTTATGCTTGGTCTTGCTCGAAGCTTTGAAAGATTTCTTCAAAAGAGCAGTAGTTAGGATCGATTTACATTGGGCACCAACTGTGATGGAATTGTGTAAGAAATGGTTGATCATCATACCGGCAAAGAGTAACATGGCTGCGGTACCGATGGCATAACCGACACCTTTCCCGATCGGAGTCTCTGGGACATAAGTCTTTTTCTCCACGAAATTGATCAAGGCTTTGGTCAACAATGGGGTCAACACTTGAGTGACATCTGCGGCCACTTTGAACATAACAGCCTTTGTGTATTTGTACTTGAAAGTCATGAACAAAGCTTGCACCAAGGAATACTTTGGATATGGCAAGTTCAGCAGTTCCTCCTCTGTCAACTGAGGGTTCTTCTTCTTTTCCTTGGCTCTGAATTTAGTCAACACGATATCCAGGTTCTTAATGAAATCCTCATAGTTCTTCTCAGCGGACATCTCCTCTTCCACATAATACATATCATTAGGCGTCAATGTTCTCTTGTAACCAACACTCATGATAGGGTTCAACCACCAGAAGAAGACACGGGATAGGAAGTTCGTATGGTTCATTTGATAAGGCAATCTTTCTTCCTCTTTCGGGATGGGTGGGACTTTCTTACCAAGAAATGGAGTCATCAACCGATGTTCCAACTCTGGGAGTTGTTCCACGTTGGTCTCAAGACCATTGTCGGTGATCTTCGTGGTCATTGTTACTGGCTTGGTTTCAGTTGTAACTAGTATTAAGTGGCGTTAATTGAATAGTCAATGGTATAACTTAAGACTTGTAAGTCAATGCAATAATGGATGATCTGGGTGAAATTATATGTATTAACACAGTGGCAATTTGGTTTTATAAATGACTTAGCAGCTAGTTAGGATATATTTATAAATTACAATTTTCGAGATAATTGGAATTCAAGTCTTAATCAATTTTACGATCCATCCAGTTGCAGCGATTACGGACGTAATTTTGCAAGTCCGCCCCATGACGGATTTATGTCATTTTTTGGCCGTGTATTAACTGCGTGTCACGTGTGTTGGACCCTGTAACATAGTTACATGATCCATAACTACTTACAACCTTCCTCGATTTTGATTAATTATATTTTCTCTTAATATTATACATCAAATTATAAATTCTCCTTGTTGATAGCCGGTGGCAAAATTATGGAGAAATTACAAACGTGTAGCAGCCTGCCTGGACTAGATGTACCACGTATTACGCTTCTTCAAAAAGAACATGATAGAATTTTAAAGAAAAAAGTTTGTTGACACCACGTGACGGAAACTTGGCTAGAAAATAAGGATTTTAAATCGAGTACGTTAAAGTGTCATCATAGTTTGGCTAATCTGTACAATATTGCCGATATATGTTTATACTATATGCATTTCTCATCACAGTTCACTCATAAAGAAGGTGGAACAGAGTTTTATTTGTTAATTTGAGAGCTGTTAGAAGCAGCAGAAGCAGCCTTTGCCTTCATAACCAACTCCTCAACTTTCAAAGCTTCTTCCTCTAAATCGTCAACTTGTTCCACAGATTGGACTTCTTCGATATAATGCATTAGCATACTTTCAATCCCACCTTTCAAAGTCTCAGAACTAGATTCACATGAACGACAAGCACCTTTCAATTTCAAATAAACTGTACCTGTGTTGAAATCAAACCTTTCAAAGGATAAATCACCACCATCTTCTTGGATCGTTGGTCTGATTCTTGTTGAGATCAACTCCTGGATCATATCTATCACTTCTGCTTGGTCTTCGTCTAGCTGTTCATTGCCGAATTCTGTGGTATTCTGAGTTGCTGAAGAAGCTGGGGAAGAATTGATCATCTTACCAGAACTAATAAATTCCGTTAAAACCATGAAAACTTCCGGCTTGACAACGTTCCAGTCGATTTCCTTTTCTTTCTCAACGGTGATGAAATCACTACCGATCATCAAACCTTTAACACCATCGATTTGAAAAAGGTCAAAAGCTAAAGGTTGAGAAACTGATTCTTTCTTATTTAGAATTTCAATGGTTTCGGTATCAGGAAGCAATTTACGTGAAGATTTGAATTTAAGAGCTTGAGCATTTGGTGTGGTTTCTGTCTGAATGAAAAGTGTACGACGTTGTGTTTGGATCTTGAGAAGTTTCGAAAGGGATTCAGGTTGAAATCTTGTTTGAACAAAAGTTTGCTTTATAATATTTGTGTGGCAGGAAGGAATTAGTAGAGATTTGAACATGTTCTTGGGAGATTATTTCTAGATAGTATGGTTTGATGGTTAGTATCTTATGGTGATCGTTGTTCAACTTCTGAGATCTAGGTGAAATTTAACGGATCAATGAACTGAACAATAGGCATTTCGCCATCGATCAACTTCAGCTTCACACACGATATTTCACGGACCCGCGCGCACAACGTCCTCCGGGCCTGCCGGGGTGTAATTATATCTCCGCTGCCGTGTTGAAATGGCAGAAATTGTGGAGATGAGCTCGATCAAATAGCTGTTCGAAATCTTTCTTTTATTTTATTTTCTTAGTTACAGAGTGATAGAGCATACTTATTTGTTCACAGATGATGTACTTATTCCAAGATACTCAAACAAATCATGGGATAAATCATGAAAGCTGTTGGCTAGTCATGGGTCATGGGTTCCGATAAATCAGAATCTGAGAAGAAGAAAATAATATAACTCCCTTTTATATGCAACCATGATATTCTTCATTCTCATTTCATCAGAGACAAGGAAAATCGCATCCAAATATTTGGGCCAATCGATCACTTTCTAATTCATATTTATACTGTTTTAAGGAAGACGAGAACGAGCCCAGAAAAATATAAAAAGGACCGAACAATTCCCACACACCTCAGATGCCTGCACTGAGAATACTTTACTTCATCAGTTTATAATACATCTAAAGATACCACGATAAAGTTATAAGCCCTAAACAGACACAAAAATTAATTACATTCAACATGATTTACCCACAATCTTACAAACAGTCCGTCGAAGCTTTCAACGCTAACCACCAGCAAGCTGTTTACTTGGCCTCTGCTGAGACTGCTGACTATGTAGACATGTACTTCCGTCAAAACTTCTTGGTCTACAAAGTCACTAAGAACGACGAAGGCGCCTTCACCTTAGAAAAGCTCAACAGCCTTCACAAGGACCGTACACTCACAG
This sequence comes from Waltiozyma pijperi, assembly GCA_030582275.1. NCBI lineage: Eukaryota > Fungi > Ascomycota > Saccharomycetes > Phaffomycetales > Wickerhamomycetaceae > Waltiozyma > Waltiozyma pijperi. Next base: position 9,072 of record JAKTWX010000054.1, read on the forward strand.
CTCATAAGCTCTCAAGAGCTACGCCTCAAGCCATCGCCAAACCTGAGGTTAACAACTACCGTTACTTCCTCTACGATGAGTTTGAGCACAAGGATGTCGACTTTGGCGACGACGACTCCGACATGGACAGCTTGTACCGTGAAATCAAACAGTACAAGTCCAAAGAGAAGATCCACAAGACCAAGTTCGCTAAGGCTAAGAAGGTCTTGATCTCTTTCCTTCCAGCGTTCAAGCGCTCGATCTTCACCAAGGTCATCGACTACGAGTCGAACAGCTCCGAAATTGTTCACTTAGAGGACTTTGGTACCGAATGGTGCCAAACTTTTAAGAACATGAGAGCTGCTGAGTGGGAACACTTCAAGTACCTTACAAAGGGCCAATACTTCTCTTGAAGAAACTGCAGCCAATGATCCATTCAACGTAGAAGCCACTGACTTTCTATAGCTCCCTGTGATATACCTATACATCCAGTAGCTTTTGCTTGGGGAAGCATTTGTGAACGATCGTACATCACGCATAGTTTAAGAGCGGCCGATCAGTCATAAATCTCTTGACTGTACTTAGATTAATAGATCAAGCGAAACGTTGGATAGTTAACTACGGGATTCACCTGAAGGTAAAGCTGGGATCCCTAGTGTTAATAAGTATCTGCTAGATAGTATCAGTCTTCAGAGAAGTCCTGCTCAACCGCTTCCTCTGTCAGCTGTCATGGTCAATATTAATTCGCTGCTGCTAAAGTCGACTGTACTAATTCAACAATTGCAGATCTATGGAATATATTATAAATATTTATATATTTTTATTTATAAATTAGCGCTAGTACGTATAATAAAATATTATATAATATTACTCATCCAGCTAATTAATTTATAATAAATTTATAATATATAATTAATATTACATTGTATAAAATTAATTAATAATTATATTTAATTAATATAATTCATAAAAATAATTAATTATATATAATTATATATATATAAATTATTAAATAATTATATTCAGCTAAACAAATTGTTCCTCGGTAAACAACAAAGAAATAGTCGCTCCCGGAGCCCCATTAATATGATGTATACCTAATCAATTCAAAAAAACCTCATGATGTGCAGCTTTTGTACACTGAGTACATCTATAATATTCATGGTTTATCTGACTGCTAGATATACTCATGTGATATTTTTATACGCTAGATCGATCTTATATGGTCCTTAATCTGGAGGCCTAATTTTTCGCAGCTGTTCCTCGGTACGACGTCCATATACAATTAATGCTGTAAAATTTTGTACCAACCAGCGTAACACTGGTTTTTCAAGCGTAGTTCCTCGGTATGTAACATATCTATGGCATGGCTCTATAGTGGCCCATATATATTATATATAAATTCACGTTAATCCGGTCGACGAAATTATATTGTCTGTTTCCACGTCAATTATATAGTTCCAGGTAGCCTAACCATTTACCATTTGGCTTCCCGAGCTTTATAAGCAGCTGTTCTTTGGACCTACGTGTTAAAGAGAAGCTATATATAGCCATCTCTAGCAAGCTACATGTACAATTTCTCTCCAAATTAAAAGCAGGGGCCTACTCTTGTTTAATAATATAACAACCAGCTAGGATCGAAGCACAAGGAGTTATATAAATTTATATTGTGCACGTCGACGTCGACTTGCTACAGTATCATATATATCACACCGGAACAGCTATACCTACAAATACAAACTATAGTATAATTATTAAACTGTTATTATTATATTAAATTAACATCATTAAAACATAAGACATGACAAAATTAGCAAAATTTACTCAATTATCAAACAGATTGTTGGCCCCTAAAGGAGAAATACTCCCATTACTCGATATATCCTCACTCCCAAACTGCAGGTGGCTGTTATTCATGAGATGTTGCTGCTGAATCTGATGCTGCTGCTGTAACTGTTGATATTGGGTCTGTAGCTGTTGAGTTTGTTGTTGATGCTGTGTTAACATTCCTCTGAGTTGTTCATTCTCCTTGATCAAATCCTGGATGAACAGATTGGCCAATTCCACAGTCGTGGCTTTGGAAGGGATCTGGACCGTTGAGCTGAGATGGTCAGGAAGAGTGTTTGCAAGATCCTGTATAGCTTTGTTCATTCTGTTACGACGTCCTTGCTCGGCTAGCTTATGCGAGGCCTTCTTGGTGTTTGGATCCATGTCCTCTTCTTCAACGGTTGTAGGAGCTGTTATTGGGGCTGAAGGTTGCTCAACTGATTGGGATAAGGAAGCAGACGTGGCCACTGATGGAGGCAAGACTGAGGCAGAAGTAGAAGCAGAGGCAGGAGCAGAAGAAACAGAAGACGACTTAGAAGCAGACATAAGAGGAGTCGACTTCGGAGTGATCTTCACACTGTTAGCAGCAGAGGAAGTCCGGCGGTTAGGAGGAGCTTGGCTCAGACTGTGCGAAGGGATGGATGTAGGAACACTGCCACTGGAAGGCAAGATGACAGGAGAAGCAGTCAACGACGGAGGACCTGAAGTTTCCAATTTGAAATTCATCAAAGAAGCTGGCGTCACTGGAGGATGCGAAGACATCGTGGCTGTGGCGACACTGATATTGGAACCATTAGAGCCAATGGTGTTGATAGACGAAGAAGAAGAAGAAGCCCTTAAAACTGGATTTCTCCCCGACACGGCAGTTGAATGAGGTGGATTCACGTCTTTGGAAGGAGCCGCTGGTTTAACCAGTGGTTTTGATGATGCAGATAATTGAGGTGTTGTAGCGGTTGATGTCTTCTTTCTTGAGTTGGTCTTCGCAGGAGGAGCCATGCCACCGAAGGAGTCAGGAAGACTAATATCGTTGAAATCAATGACAGGAGAAGGCTGAATTGGACGGTATTGCTGCGGCTGTTGCTGCAGTAGTAAGTTCGTCTGATGTTGTAGTTGCTGCTGCTGTTGCTGTAGTTGAGAAATGGTAGAGGCGTAGGAAGCTGTTCTCTTAGCTTTGATCATCGGCGATTGCTTAGCGATTCTACCCGGAACTGTTGGACCAACAATTGGCGTACTGCCGGGTGTCTTCCCTCTTTTGGAGCTCTTTGCAGAGGATGACGAGGCAGAAGAAGAGCCAGGCGTGCTGGTGCTACCAGGCGGACTGAGAGACTTTCTGTGCTTACCTGGAGATTTGGCAACAATAGCAGGAGAACTCAACGGAGAAAAAGTAGAACCTTGTTGCTGTTGCTGTTGCTGTTGGTGATGATTATTAGGAATAGGAACGTCAATAGACTGCGAGTTCAAAGAGAAATGTCTGATGATCGACTTACGACCGTTGTTGTCAACCGGACCAACAGCTGGAGACATCAAGGGCGTGAACACCATATCTGGTCTGATCCCAGTTCCATTAGGCATCTGGATTTGTGGCTCATCATGGCTGGAGTTGAGCGAATGATCACCAATGGGATTGAAGTGCGAGCTGTATTCGATGGCAGGGGATGTCAGCTGGTTGATGATTTCAAAGTTGCCCGTCTCAATAGAAGCAGTCGAATGTGGAGTCGACCCAAGCGTGTTAGCATTCGGGCTGACGTTCTGCTCATTTCCATTACCATTACCGTTTTGACGAGAATGAGGATGCTGTTGTTGATGATGATGTTGCTGCTGCTGCTGAGGATGATGTTGATGCAAATGCTGTGATTGCTGGTTGTTATGCTGTTGTTCGTAGTAGTCAATGTTCATATCAATGTCTTGCAAGTCGTGGAAGTCTCCCCAATTCTGCTGATGCTGGTGGGCCTGTCCATGTAAATTTTGAGAGTGTCCTGCGCTGCTGGTGCCACTGGAATGCAGATATTGCTCAAATTCAGAAGAGTTCAGCTCGTTTGTAGGTATCAATAGCTGCTGCCCATTAGACATTTGCTGGTTCTGAAGCTGGGATGGATTGTGGGTTTGGTTCTGACTTGGATTCTGAAGCATGTTGCCGTTGCTGTTACAGTTGTTCCCCCCTTCTGAGGTCATCTGATTCGAAGGAGAACCAAAGTTGAGGAACTGAGACTCCAAGTTGAAGTGAGCTGAGGCGGCAGAAGAAGCAGGCGGCATCGTAGAAGAGCTACCAGAGGTTCCTGGAGACCTTGGTGTGTTTGCCAACGAGTGGAGTGTAGATCCTTCAGCTGAGTGATCAAACATATTATTGGACCAAGTCGCAGTTGTGTTCATCAAAAAAGGGCTGCGTGGTTGGCAAGGTAGTAATAGTCCTGTGAGTAGTGGCGTCTAATTCAATGACTTGAGTATGAGAAGAGGCAGCAAAGAAGAACAGTTGAAATCACCCGAGTTATACGGCTTTGGCTATCTGAAAAACTTGCAAGAGTGAACAGTTGTTGAATGAATCTGTGTGAACAGAATATAAATTATAAGGTCTGAAGACGTTTTTGAGTACGTTGGTTGGTAGCCAAACATATTCCGAAATCCAATCGCCAACTATTTTTGTTTCTGCTTTTGCAACAGTTGTGCCTCCGCTACTTTCTACAGCCAAGTCCGGCATGCGCATGGAGAGATTTGCAGAAAGCTCAGTCACAAGATGCGCAACTCCGCATGTGCATGCATATTTGGGCTAAAATGTCCCAAACCCAACTCCGCGAGTCCGCTCTGACGATTCCAGTTCTTCAAGATCAACTAATTATCTACAAAAATGATCCCAAATCCTTCGGTTTTATCAGCAGAAACTCAAGCATTATCACCCCTTTTAACTAATATATCTCTATCTTTGCTCAAATGTATGATTTACCTGTCAATTATCGTTAATAAACATTCTTGATAAAGCATGTATGCGCCGAATGTTGTTGAAGTATGGAGAGATCGAAACCGCCAAGATACCAAGAATCAGGATGTATTGAGGGGGTCTTGGAAATTGGAATCAAGACTCGTCAAGAGGAGAGTTGAATAATAACTTTTACTGATATTGTTATATACTACAGATCTATCTCTATTTGAATTTGAGGCGATCATATAAAGTTCCCCAAACTTTGGAAGTGCCTGTTTGCAGGTATGCGATAGGTTATTTTGGCCCAAGAGAGAGAACCTTCATGAATTCTACCCTTTTAACATCAAAAAGTCTCACAAATCACGAGTGAAAGTCCGAACTTCAGGATTCAAGAATCAAGACACAAAGCTATTGTTTATATTCTGCGTATTTGCAAATTGCTAGCCCTGAAGGCTGGCGGCTGGGGTTTGAATCCTGCTCGACAATGTCCCTAAAACACAATTGATTCACCGAATATAAGTTGTACTCACTTATATAGTTTATCAGCCAGTTCATATCTAGAAAGGTATTCAGAGATTTTGATATCCTATACTGTGGACTTTGACAGGCCGTGATTCGTGAACGGTTCAGAAGATAGGTCGGTTGAATAATTGAGGAACACCTAACGATTTCGGTTCAAATTGCATTTCTAATTCCGATTTCCTAGTCTTTGGATCAACATTACAGAAATCTAACACATTGTTCTAGCTTCGTAAATGTTAACTATGTGTCAAATTTTTGCAATCAACTATACGTAGATCTTTTTGAACAATTTTTAATTTGTAGGTATAAATTTGTGATAAACCGTTGAAGCGTCCATTTTGGGAAATAGGTCACAATACAAACCTTTGAAGTGACGTGACCTAAGTTCTAACTGACTGACGTTGAAAAGACTTTCATTTGCAAAGAAGACAGAGATTAATGAGAAAGCGTGGATAAAACACTGAATATGGTTCAAGAGGAGTAAATTATTACCTATGAAGTGAAACTACTTTAGAGGACAAAGAATATTAGAAAACGAAACACCGATTTCTTCTCTTATAATTTAATTATCCCGTAAAATTTGTCCAAAAAGCTTAGACATATTTGTACAGCAGACAAAGCGGTTATAAACGGTTTCACCGTGTACATCATGCACGGCACTGTTACAAAAGCTAAAGTTTGAACAATAAATTGAAATTTTGGAATTCGCGATGCCCACGTGTGTCAGTTTGGGCAATATCATTGGTCATTGTTTAAATTGACAGGGGCGGCTATAAAGTTAGAGCCGCTCCTTTTGTGACAGCCGTAAGCGGAAGTGCACATAATCGTACATGTCCCAATGATTTTGCTGATTTGTCTGCAGATGAGACGTTTCAACTGAAACGTTGCAGACATCTAACAAAGCTGCGTTGGACTTTGAGGCTTGAAAGGCAATTGATGATTGGGTCTCTTGGACTGACCAGTGACGAGTCTGGAAAGTTGGAACCTGGGAGTTAGGACTCAGGACTCAGAAGTGGAGACAAAATAGATTGAAGTAACATTCCCAAGAAAGATTCAGCTTTTTTGGAAACAAGGAACGTTATCTTTAGACGGTTATTATTTCCCAAATATTAATTCCGAAAGTTACGCTTTTTTTTTCTCCGACCAAACCCGGAAAGTGCGCTTACCGGATTTTACCATAGTTAAGTGGCCGACCTCCAAAATTAGGAAAAGAAAAGCATTTTAACATCAGGCCGTATTGCGATTTTACATCGGACAAACGTGGATATGTGTACTTGGACAAAATTATCGGACAAAATTTATAGCCTTTTTTTGATAATTTCTGAGTTTGAACGCTGTAGATACTAGATCTGAAAGGATTAACAGCCCACATCACCGGCGAATCTGAAGTTAGATTTTGAATATTCTTGTTGGAGTCAACTAGCGACAGCTGCTCCAGCTTCCCACCGGCGGAAATATATTTAGATCACATGATCTCCAGAGAATAATATTGATCGGGATGTGATGAATCATGCTCAACTTTCAAGACGTCGCCAGTAATTGGAGAAATGATCGTCCAGAGTCAGATATAACATATGTAGGGTCAAAGTTCAAAAGTTCAAATAATTAATTAATTACTACTTAATGTACATGTCCGTGTTAGTCAGGACTCAGGGTTGATCAGGTGATCAGGACGTCGTGAATATACGATATGAGGACTCAAAAATTCAAAATAGATCATAAGTCATAAAGTTAAACAGATTTTAATGAATAGTATAAATATGAGAAAAGGTATAAAGACAAAAGAATTGAAACTTGAATAAATAAGGATTCTGGAGCACTGTTGAGCGGTAATAGCTGGCCACGGATCAAGATCTCAATGACTTGACAGCACTGATCAAACTTTGAACGACTTGAGGGTTACTTAAAGTTGAGACATCACCCAATTGGTCTTCTTCACCAGCGAGAATCTTTCTCAAGATTCTTCTCATAATCTTACCGGATCTAGTCTTTGGTAAGTCGTCAACAAGAATAATCAACTTTGGTGCAGCGAATGGACCGATTTCCTTTCTAACAGTCAAGATCAACTCCTTGGAAATGTCGTTGTTTTGAGCGATAGACTTGTCCTTTAGTGCAACGAACGCAGCGACAGCTTGACCGGTTAATTCATCAGCGAAACCAACAACGGCGGATTCAGCAACTTTAGTGTTTTCAATTAAGGCAGCTTCAATTTCCGCAGTGGATAATCTATGACCAGAAACATTAACAACATCATCGACCCTACCCAAGATCCAGAAGAACCCATCAGAATCTCTAGCAGCACCATCACCGGAGAAGAAATAACCTGGGTATGGCTTGAAATAAGTGTCCAAGAAACGGTCATAGTTGTTCCAGATAGTTCTGGAAATGGATGGCCAAGCAGATCTGATAGCCAAGATACCTTCAACGTTTGGACCTTTCAATTCCTCACCGGTAGTTGGATCCAAGATCAATGGTTCAACACCAAAGAATGGCAAAGAGGCAGAACCAGGCTTCATTGGAGTGATACCAGACATACCAGAGATCAATTGAGAACCTGATTCAGTCATCCACCAAGTATCCAAGATTGGAATTTCAGACTTACCAATCTTCTCATAGTACCATTCCCAAACTTCAGCCGCGATTGGTTCACCAACAGACCCAAGAGCTCTCAATGAAGATAAATCGTAGCCTTCAATGTATGAATCACCAGCCCTCTTTAACAATCTCAAAGCGGTTGGAGCAACGTAGAAATGGGTGACTTTGTACTGCTGGACAATCTCCCAGTATCTTGAGTAGGATGGGTAAGCTGGAGTACCTTCAAAGATAACAGTGGTAGCACCGTTAAGCAAAGGACCATACACGGCATAAGTGTGACCAGTAATCCAACCAACATCACCAGCAGTGAAGAAAATATCCTCTGGGTGTAAGTCAAAGTTATACTTGATGGTTAACATAGCACTTAGCAAGTAGCCAGCGGTACAGTGTTGAATACCCTTTGGCTGACCGGTGGAACCTGAGGTGTACAATAAGAACAATGGATCTTCAGAGTTGACAGGAACAGGAGGAAAGTAAGCACCGTACTTCTTGGTTTCTTCATGCCACCATAAATCTCTAGAGGTATCGAATGGGACCTTGTTACCAGTTCTCTTGAAAACCAAGACGTTCTTCACTTGAGGAGTGGACTTCAAAGCCTCATCGACAATCTTCTTAGTCTCAATAATCTTGGAACCTCTCTTGGATTCATCAGCAGTGATGACAACCTTAGAGTTAGCGTCATTGATACGATCTCTTAAAGAGGCAGAAGAGAAACCTGCGAAGACAACAGAGTGTAAGGCACCAATTCTAGCAATGGCTAAAAGAGCAACGACAGCTTCTGGGATCATTGGTAAATAAACAGCCACCGTATCTCCCTTTCTAACACCAATGCTATGCAACAGGGCGGCAACTTTGGAAACTTGTTCAAGCAATTCTCCATAGGTGATGATACGACCAGTGTTTGGTTCATCGCCTTCATAGATGATAGCAGTCTTGTTTGGATTCTTGATAGCGTGTCTATCAACACAGTTGTATGAAGCATTCAATTGACCATTAAGGAACCAAGCTGGGACATCATTGTTATGAAATCCACCTTTGTTTTCATCCCTTGGGAAATCAGGATACTTGGCGACATCAAAAGGCTTGATCCAGTCCAAGTTGTCTCTTGCCAGGTTCCCAAAGAACTTGGAAGGATTGGTGATTGATTCTTGATAAAGAGTTTGATATTCTTCAAAGGAGGAAAGATGTGGTGGAGCTGGTCTCTTTCTGTTGTTCTTTGGCTGAGCGATGGCTTTGATATCTAATAGATGAGCGTTTTCAAGTGGTCTTTGTATAGTTGATTCAGGCATAGCGGGAATTTGTAAACAGTAACTTGTTATTATGAGAAAAAGGAGTCCAGGGCAGAGTACACATAAGCATTAGGGTCTTAGTTGAGTGGGAATTCCGATTACTTATAGGTGATATCTCGTTGATCAATTTAACTTTGTGCGGGTTAACAAGACGTGACATATTTCACAGCACAAAGCGTACGAGCAGCCCGCAATATAGAGCACTGAACGTAGTACCACAGTATACACATTTTATCCCCCAGTCTCCAGTTGGCAGTCATTAACTCAGCGTCAAGACTTTCTGTTAAAAAACTCAACAAACATGAAAGTCAAATCTTATAATAACAATCTAACCGCTAAGTATGGCTTCCCCGCATTTTCAAGCTGTCCGATTCGCCGCGGGATTCCGAAATTTTTACCGTTCATACGAAACTGAAAGCGTGCAGGGTATGATAACTTATAACTACTACGAACTATAAAAATTCTACGGGGTCATCTACTATTCGGATAACTTAATCCAGCTTTATCCACTTACAGTTAACAAACCTCCCATTGGTGCGACATTATAATTTATAAGGATACCACAGTTGAATATTGTTAATTGTATTGCTCAATTGTGATATGATCTACAGATGTGAAGTCTAATTGTGTTCTCCATATTCTTTTCAAGATCTCACTCAAGCTGTTCAACTTGTTCATTTCGTCTCCTCCAAGTAAGATCAACAGCTGTTCAACGTCTGTCAAGACTTAAGAGTTGACAAAATTAATCCGTGATGACCTTTCTAATTGGAGAGTAGACGTCTCAAGAAACTAGAGTCTTGGAATGATGAATTTGGAAATGATTAGTGTCATTGTATAGGTTGCGATATCAATAATGTTGAAGGAGTTTTCTTCATCTGCCCCACAAATCTAGCTCTGTTATATAATTGCACGTTATACATTTCTTGGACCCTAAAATCTTCATCGATTTCTTGTTCTACTAGTTGTCATCTCCGCTTTAAGCCGCGCATATCCAAGGAAACAGAATTGATGACTAGTGGCATCTCCTGAACAAACAATATTCAAAGATCCTACAGTTGAAGGACCAACAAGTAATTATTCAGAGGCACATTAATTATAAATCATATAGTATATACATATCATTCGTTACTTTCATCAACTTTCTCCAAATTGATCTCATCCAGAATCTCCTTAGCGCCCTTACTTATCAACTCCTTAGCCAAATTAACCCCTAACAAATCCGCCTTTTCTTTAAACTCTTCATCAGCCAATTCAGAGGTGATATCAATAAGACTGCTTAGCTCACCTTCAACGAACTTAGACCCATCAATGGAGATAACCAACCCTTTCAAGGTCAAAAAGTTCGTCTGTTCATTGAAGTGAGTATTACAACCAATAGGAACAGAACAACCGCCTTCTAGGGCTCTCATTAAGGCTCGTTCAGCGATACAACGAACGGTGCTTTCTTTGTCTTCGATTTGCTTCAACATACTTCTCATAACCTCATCTCCTTTTCTTATCTCGATCCCTAAGGCACCTTGCCCGACAGCATGCATCATGATCTTTGAATCTAGTCTTTCAGTGATACGATCACCCAACCCCATACGTATCAACCCAGCGGTAGCTAGGATGATACATCTGAATTCCGTCTCAGGATCATCCAATTTTCGTAATCTTGTTTGTAAGTTACCTCTGATGGATTCAAAACGTAAATGAGGATAGTGTCTTTTCAACTGAGACGATCTTCTAACTGACGAAGTACCAACTATGGACCCACTTGGTAGCTCTCCCAAAGAACTGTAAGGTGAATCCTTGGCCATCACAAGGGCATCTGATGGATCTTCTCTCTTAGTGATACAGCCTAATTCGAACTCTTCAGGTAGATTTGTTGGCATATCTTTCAACGAATGGACGATGAGGTCCAATTTATGGTAATCTCCCAAGCTTTGTAGTAATAAAATCTCTAGTTCTTTGGTCCAGAGAGATTTCCCACCAAAGGAATATAAAGGTTTGTTTTGAACTTGATCGCCTAACGTGGTTAATGCAAGGATGGGACATGACACATTTGGGAAATGTTGTTTGATTTGAGCTTTCACAAGTAAGGATTGTGCCACTGCTAGTTGTGATTTCCTACCACCGATATGGATCTCTGATGGGACGACTTGGCCGTTTGAGCTAATCGTTGCTGTTGAGGATGAAGATGAGTTGTGGGTTGGGGAAAGCGTGGATTGTTGATCATCCAGTAGTAATGTGGAGTTGGACTTCTTGGCCGTTGGGTTAGCATGAGAACTAGGCAGGTTAGAGGCCTTGATGTAACTGGAGGCTGATAGTCTTGTTGGGCCAAAATGATGCTGAAGACTCGAGGAAGTTTCTAAAGAAGCCAACATTGTGAATGGGAATATGATATTAGATGATCAGTTAAGCTTATAAGCTGTGAGTCTAAGTAGGAACCGTGATAAAGCTGTCTACCGTATTTAGGTTGAAGGAAAACCTAAGGAAGTTTCCAAACGAGATCAAGAGCAGCATTAAATCTATTTATCTTGTTCCCGATGTTCCCTGTAAGTAGTACATGTCAAATAAAATGTCTCAATTTGATACTTTTCAAGATCCCAAACCCCTTCAAAAAGAAACGAACAGTCCATTCAATTCAAGTTAATACGATCAATTACAAATTACAATTCCCTGCTTTCTCGTAGGTTGGAAAATCTCACAAATTCACCCGTCAACGGCTGAGCCTAAATTGCTTAATTCCCGCTGCCTGCAGCGGCCTTCCTGCTGCCTAGCCGAAGTTTTACACACCCGGAATTGTCTCCAGATTTTCGGAAATTACTCAGTCTGGCGAAAATTAAGAGCGAGCTATTCACGTGACCTTCATATAAGCCTATCGGAGAATAAGGGAATCACAACTCTACAGTTGGAGCAATTAACAACTTTGAGGGTTTGAAAAGCCCAATAAATTACCTAGTGTACTTTGATACATTTATCAAATTCTTGGTCTGAGCTAGATACACTGCTCAAATGAGAATATGCATCCAGCGATGTTCTTGACGTCTACGTTATCTGGTTCCGATAAATCAGAATCTGAGAAGAAGAAAATAATATAACTCCCTTTTATATGCAACCATGATCTTCATTCTCATTTCATCAGAGACACGGAAAATCGCATCCAAATATTTGGACCAACATCCATATTTTTACTGTTTCAAGGAAGACGAGAACGAGCCCAGAAAAATATAAAAAGGACCGAACAATTCCCTTTCAAATCGAATTCTCACACACCTCAAATGAGCACTGAGAATACTTTACTTCATCAGTTTATAATACATCTAAAGATAATACGATAAAGTTATAAGCCCTAAACAGACACAAAAATTAATTACATTCAACATGATTTACCCACAATCTTACAAACAGTCCGTCGAAGCTTTCAACGCTAACCACCAGCAAGCCGTTTACTTGGCGTCTGCTGAGACTGCTGACTATGTAGACATGTACATCCGTCAAAACTTCTTGGTCTACAAAGTCACTAAGAACGACGAAGGCGCCTTCACCTTAGAAAAGCTCAACAGCCTTCACAAGGACCGTACACTCACAGCTCAAAAGCTCTCAAGAGCTATGCCTCAAGCCGTCGCCAAACCTGAGGTTAATAACTACCGTTACTTTCTCTACGGTGAGTTTGAGCACAAGGATGTCGACTTTGGCGACGACGACTCCGACTTGGACAGCTTGTACCGTGAAATCAAACAGTACAAGACCGAAGAGAAGATCCACAAAACCAAGTTGGCGAAGGCCAAGAATGTCTTGACCTCTTTCCTTCCAACGTTCAAGCGCTCGATCTTCACCAAGGTCATCGATTATGAGTCGAACAGCTCCGAAATTGTTCACTTAGAGGACTTTGGTACCGAATGGTGCCAAACGTTTAAGAACATGAGAGCTGCTGAGTGGGAACACTTCAAGTACCTCACAAAGGACCAATACTTCTCTTGAATAAACTGCAGCCAATGATTCAATCAACGTAGAAGCCTCTGACTTTCTATAACTCCCTGTGATATAACTATACACCTAGTAACTTTTTCTCGGGGAAGCAATTGTGAACGATCGTATATCACGCATAGTTTAAGAGCGGCCGATCAGTCATAAATCTCTTTTGATGTGAAATCTTAATCACTCCGATCATTCAGATATGATATAATTGCTTGGGGAAGCAATTGTGGATTATATTGTGAGACTTGAGAGGCTTTGAAAGAAAGGCTACAAAGTCTCAAAATCAAAGAAACTCTCTTGCTTAGTTTCTTAGTTTGGATCTTCAATCCGTTTTGGGCGTTTAAATTGTACAGTTTCACACATGTAGTCAAAGCTGCATATGATCTACTTGTGACTTGCAAATATTTGGGGAAACATTTGTAACACGATCATTATCATAGACACGTATCACTCTGGGATGGTACAGCTCTGAGCTAGTTCCTTAGTAACTTATTGCCTTCTGCTTCTAGGTTTGATCTTGGAACATGGTGAGCTTTAAGTATGATATTAATACTGAGATTTTATAGTAATGCCCGTAGTGCATTCTCAATGTACAGATTTTCGAATTTAATATTCATAAGTTTAACGTGTATTTGTAGAATGATCAGTAGATCTAAAATTTCATTTTTTTATCTTTTACTTAATACTATTTAGAGCCATCTGAGTGATACTACGACAGGAAAGTGAGCCTTCAGACTTGTAAGTCGGACAAACCTCTTTCTATGTATGGTGGGGTTTCGGTTTTTGTGTCAGTTTTTCTGAAATTCCGGACATGCATGTCCGAATATTCTCTTTTTTTTCTCAAGTTTTCAAAAAAACACACACTAGCTGGGACATTTATCTGTCATTTTCGTACGGGAGAATTAGGACCAGTTTGGCACAACTGAAAAAAAATAATTCCACAAGTTGATAAATTCTTAGTTGAGAAGAGATGAGCTAAAAAACATAAATCTATTAAATACTTTCTAGTAGAGAACCACCAGAACCAAGCAATCCTCGTTCAAATATATCAATCATGAGTGACGCCGAATACCTCAAACAGATGGAAATTCAAAGACTAGCCTTTGAAGCCCAGTTCGGGTCTTTGGAAGACATGGGGTTTGATGATAAGACGAAAAAGGAAGAATCGGAATCGGAATCAGAGAGCGGGAATGATCAAGACGAAAGTGAAGACAACAACGATGATTTTGATGACGGTGATGATCTGATGAAGTACTCAGAATTTCCAGACTCAGAAGAAGAAGAAATATCCGAGGAGGAAGAGGAACAAGACTCAGAGGAAGAAAAGAAACCGGTCGTTATAACATTCAGAGATACAACAAAAGCATACACACCACCAACAAAGGAAGAATTGAAGCTCCTCAAGTCCGGTAAGTCCAGTTATAAAAGACAAGAACCTCCTAAATCAAAGAAACAGCAAGTCGCACTTGGAGACTCTGAGGAAAATGTCCAAAACGATCTCGAATTACAAAGATTCCTCAAAGAATCCCACATCTTGGCCAATTTCAACAATGAAACATCTGGTGCTGCTCTAACGCTAAGCACTATTGACTCTGATAATCTAATAGGGGACGCCAAGAAACATCAATTGAAGCATCGTCTTTCTTCGGTGTCAAGTACCAATAAAGTTGCAAAGACAAACTTACAGAAAATGCCAATGTCCATGAGAAAAGGTATGATCAAATCTCAAATGGAGAAGATTGCAAAGTTTGAGAAAGAAGCCAAGGATGAAGGTATTGTGTTATCGAGAGTCGCCAAGGGGAAATTCAGAAACATTGGTGGTTCTTTATCATTGAATGAACGTATTGGTGATGGTTATATGAACGAAAAGAAATTGAAAAAATCAAGATTTAGAGATAAAGGGTTGGACGTTAGTGCTAAAGTTGGTAAATCTACTAGAAATGGGTTGGTTATCTCTCAAAAGGATATCGATAGAATCAATGGCGCAGGGAAATTTAATAAGAAAATGGGGAAGAAAGGTGGAAGACGATAAATTTTGCCTTGGTTGTTTCTACTAGTTACACTCATTGAGATGAATAACTAAACTACCTCGCTGAAATATGTGTAGATAGACCATGTTGATATTACAATTGTTTGATACCAAGAAACTGTTGCGTTGAACCGGCTTTGTAGGAAAGTAATCGATGTTCGTGTGTACGAGACAAATGTATTTTTTTTGTCCATGTGCTTGTACTAAAATTTCAACAAATATTTTGTGTCAAACGCAACAACGATTCCAATTCAATATCTAATTTCATATGTCTTCGATTAATGTTGGATTGACACAAACCATGAACGGTCCAAAAACGCACACAGTAAAACTAACTATACAACTATTTATTCACATTCAACAAAGAAGATAGTAATTCATCTAATTAATCACTCTAAATCTGGATATTCACTAGTACGTCCTTTCTCTTTGATATATTCAGGATTTCAGAGTACTCTTTGATCAAGTTTGAACTTCATAAAATCTGAACCCTGTCAAGAGGACCGCAGGGCCCAGGGGTTCATGGACCGTGTTGAACCCCGAAACTAGGACCGAACCGAGTCCTGGACCGCACAGTAGCTGAGAAATTCTACAAGGGTTCCTCTTTTGATGCCCTTGCATAAATTGGCGGATTTGATTGGCTCTCCAACAGCTTGAAATTGAACGGTTCTGAATTCTCCCCTTAGCTTCTATAAGTAGATATATATTATATATCAACCAAGTAACACCTAATTATTAATTGTTAAATTCTTTAAATTAGTGGAACACTTCCATATGAGAAATCTGTTTTACCTTGAAATTTAATTTGACGGGGGAACTTTGCAGAATTTCTTTCTGGGGAAAGTGCAGGTTCCTGCAGGCATCTGCGCGTGGACCAATTCATTGGCGTTTCGAGCTATTTTTATATAAACCCATGCTGTGTGAGATTCAGCTTTCAAGGTGAGCACGTTCTCAGTATGAAGGGTAGAACCAAGTTAATGAAGTTTCTATTCAACGAGTTGTAAGACATATATATACAAAATAAACAGACAGTGGACTTCCAGCTCTCTTTAAATTAATTAGCCGCCTAGCACTCGGGCGGCCAGGGTACTAATTACGGCTCTTTTTCCAGAATTAAATTTAGCTGCACATGTGTTTACTTTTATAATTTACGGCGCTTGGCGGTCTGGGGGTGGACATCGAGCCGAATCGATGCCAGTTCAAGTGGTGTTTTCCAACCTTTCCCCCAAAACAATAAACTTTTGAGCGCTTGCTTTCGGTAGTGTTCATCGAGTATTCTCTGTTTTAACGAAGGTTGAGTGGCTCTTTCGGAATACTCATCCAACAACTTGAGCTACAATGTCGATGCATAGTTCCTTTGATAGAATCACTACGAGTGAAGGGGTCCTCAAAAGACTTCTTTCTCAAATTGCTACAAAGAGAGGTATCACTGTCTTATGCTTGTCTGTTCTAGCATTATTTCTCATTGCTTCGAACTACCATCACAGCAACACCTTGGACTTCTCGATACCGGGCTCCTCCACGACGGCCTCTCTCGAGTATTCCCCTCTAGTCTATGACGGTACGAATGAGATGCCCTTGGAAGAACAACAACAGGACTCCACAGCTTCCAATGTGAGGAAACCAACCAAGCCACAATCGGAACTAGACATGCAAGAGCCATACAAATACTTCCAGAGCCAGGACTTACTCTCCGAGAATGTCATGAAGTTCAGCAATCCTCAAGACGAAGAGAACCCTTTGATCGATTTCGATAGAGGTTCAGCTAAGTACATCCAACCCGAAGTGATTGATTACCTCTACAAAAACGTTGATCCCTCAAAGGTCAACTGGTCCAAATACGCCTATGTTCTTTACGCCACCTCTGGGGCCCATCTTTGTAACTCATTCATGGTTTTCTCTGAGTTGAGAAAGTACGGGTCCAAGGCTGATATGGTTCTGATTGTCAATGAAGACTTCCTCAACAAACCGGACGATTACCCTCAAGAGTACAAAGAGTTGACAGAGATGAAGGACAAACTTCAGTTGAAGTACTCTCCAGTGAAGCCTATCACCATTGACTCCAATGAAGCCATGAAGATCTGGGTGTCCAGTTACACCAAGTTGTTAGTGTTTGGCGAGACCTCTTACGACCGTATCATTTACATGGATGCCGATTCGGTGCTTTTACAACAGAAACACCTTGACGAACTGTTCTTCCTCCCACCGTGCCAAGTGGCCACCCCTGCTGCTTACTGGTTGATCGACGAGAAATTCGGCAAAATGGGCAGCGAAGCAATGATGAAGAAATATCCTCCTGAGAAGTACGGGTTCAAGCCAACCACTGTCAAGGAAAGATTGGAGAAGATCGGGAAGTACATCCAGAGCTACATCGCTCCATTCATGACCATGAAGCTCAATACATTGAACCACATTGACAATGAGAAGTTCGATTCGTTGTCCACAGATGATAAAATCACTTACAAGAGTTTCCAGAACTCCGTATACAACAACTTGCCTTCGTACCCTTACTTGGAAGACTACAAGCTTACAAATATAATCATGGTCATCCAGCCTTCCGAGGAGCTGTTCAACCGTATCAAATGGGGTATCGAGACCAAGTCCCAGGACGGTAGAGACGAATACGACATGGACATCATTGAAAGATTGTTTGATCTTAAGGGGAACATTGTCTCTCAGAGTATGTCGCTTTCGGACAAAACCAAGACTTTAAACGACAGATTGCACGAGATCCCAGAATACTTGATCCTTCCACCTAAAAGATACGCTGCTTTGACTTTACAATTCAACCTTTGGACAGATCACGAGACATTCGCCTTGGATTCTTTCGAACAAGCTTGGTCTCATGTCCGTTCGCCTGACAACAAAGACGGCAGCGATTCTGAACCTTACTACTACGAGATTCGTAAGTTGGCTGCTAAGGATAAGAACCAAGGTGATTATTTGCGTCCAGATGTCAAATATTTACATTTCTCCGATGCTCCTATTCCAAAACCATGGTGGTACCGTGATCCTACCAGAGATTATATGTCTGCTCGTACGAGATGTCCTGAGTTCGAAGAATTTCATAGAGATGACTTGCCTGAGGGTTGGGTTCTGCCGGGAAGTGAGAACACTAACGATTGTTCTGCTGCTAAGGTTTGGGAATGGTCTGTTAAACATTTCGAAGAGGTTAGAAAAGAGGTTTGTGGGTTGGATTTGGCTAAGACTGAGCAGAATACCTATTTCGATATCATTAATTAAGTCTTGCAAAATATGGGTTATTATAAGAGTTTGCTTGTATATTAGGAAAAGAAAAGCATTTTAACACCAGGCCGTATTGCGATTTTACATCGGACAAACGTGGATATGTGTACTTGGACAAAATTATCGGACAAAATTTATGCATGTCCGACTTCTCACATGTCCCATTTTTCACTTGCCCATGTCCCACGTGACCAGATTCTTCGACCGGGTCACCTAAATTTTTGCGCGAATGTCCAGCGGCTGGAAAATATCAACGACCAGCCTCCGAAATGAAAACAAAGGAAGAAGCATAAGAGTTACGCCTGAGATAACAGTAAAGATTAGCATTTACAAGACCAGGATTATTTGTACATAAGCAACATCCTTTCCTTCCCCACTTTCTCACTCATTACAACACATAAATACATTCTGCTCTGCAAAAATGGCATACAATCAAAACCCTAATAACAATCTTCCACCAACATTGACAATCCGTCAAGCTGCCCCAACAGAAGCCAATTTCATTCTTCGTAACACAGATTTGGCCCTAGCCAACTCCATCCGTCGTGTGATGATTGCCGAGATCCCTACATTGGCCATAGACTCCGTGGAAATCCTCAGTAATACCACTGTGTTAGCTGATGAATTCATCTCACATCGTCTTGGGTTGATTCCTTTACATTCAGAAGATGTGGATTCTTTATTGTATTCCAGAGATTGCACGTGTGACGATTACTGCACGAAATGTTCCGTGGAGCTGATGCTTAACGTGGAGGCCTCCGAAGAAGGTATCATGTCTGTTTATTCGTCTGATTTCGATATCACGTCTAGAATCTCTGGTAGTTTGATTGGTGATCCAGTTATTGCAGATGAAGCTGGTAAGGGTGTTTTGATCTGTAAGCTTCGTAAGGGGCAAAAGCTACAAGTCAGATGTATTGCTAAGAAGGGTATCTCCAAAGAACACGCCAAATGGTCTCCTTGTGCTGCCATCGGGTTTGAATACGATCCTTACAACAAGCTAAAGCACACTGATTATTGGTACGAAGAAGACGCAGCTGAAGAATGGCCGTTAAGTGTGAATGCAGAATTTGAGGAGAAGCCAACTAAGGACGATGTGTTTGATTTCCAAGCTGAGCCTGAGAACTTCTACTTCAACGTTGAGACTGTGGGCAGTTTGAGTGTGGACCAAGTCGTCTTAAGAGGGTTGAATGTGCTCAAGGAGAAGATTGCCAGCATTGTCCACGACATAGAAGGTATTCAGGACGGCAGTAGGACTGCCTATGTTGCCAGAGACTATTAGAGTCGCTGCGTGGTGATGTGTGTACTACAAAAGAAAAAGGAAATAAATCTATTATATTTATCTACTAGTATCTAACTTCGTGAGACTCGTTCCACTTAACAGCATCTGCAAACTTGACACCTTTGCCGCCAAAAATGTCCAACGCACTGCCAAACGTCAGATCAACAACACCGTTACTCAATCTGTCGACCAATTCCAAATCTTGTAAATCCTTAGCACCACCAGCGTAAGTCACAGGAACTGTGCTACACCATTCAGCCAATTTCTTCACTAAATCTTCATCAATACCCTGACACAAACCTTCGACGTCCGCAGCATGCACCAAAAATTCCGAACAATAAGGCTCCAGGATGGTGAAATTCAAAGAGGTCAACTCAAAATCAGTCATATCTTGCCATTTATTGGTAGTGACAAACCATCTCACAGCTCCATTCTCATCCACACGGCGACGACAACTGAGATCAATGACTAATCTATCTGACCCAATGGCATCCCTGAGCTTCTCCAAATTGGCCAGCGAGAACTTGTTCTGTGGGAAAATATAAGAGGTCACAATAACGTGAGATGCCTTACCAGTTTTGATCCAATATTCTGCATTATCAGCATTGATACCACCACCGATTTGTAAACGATCAGGCCAAGCTTGTAAGGCCTCCAAAGCAGCTCTGTCGTTTTCAGGGTTAGAACCAAGTTTGATGACATGTGTACCTTGAACATCGTTATCTTGGTATAATTTGGAATAATAAGATGATGGTAAGGAAGATGTGAAGTTTGTAGAAACGGAACCGGATGTAGCACTTGTGTCATCTCCCTGTAGGGACCCGCCTACTATTTGTTTGACTTGACCTGCATGAATATCGATACAACCTCTGAATCTGGTCATCTTGCTGTTTGAAAGTAACTTGAATGAAGCAATTCGTAGAGTTATCTGTATAAGCTATGGGTGTTATCATTTCTACACGTCGTCGCAGTATCATGATTCATGAGTCAGGTTTGAGTGGAGATTCTTGATTAACAATTTCCCGTATCAAAATGACAGAGCAGAAAAAAAAACATAAAATATTAAAAACATACTAGCGCCTCTCGGTTTCGATCCGAGGACATCAGGGTTATGAGCCCTGCGCGCTTCCACTGCGCCAAGGCGCTCGCTAGATGATTTAAGATTGGCGCAGAATTAATCAGTTTCGAATATTTCAAGCTTTATCACGTGTTTTCGCGATTGAAACGTCTGATCCCCCCTAGAAATCCATGCATTTGCAAGCAACGGTTATCAGTAAACCAAGAGGGCAAACACAATTAGTACTACAATCAGAAATTATTCAACCAAATTTGGATATCTAACCACAGAACTGTCTTATTAACCTTCTTTCTTGTTTTCCTGAGACAGTTTCATCTTCCATACATCAATTATGAACCACGTGAACCTCACGCCTAGTCAGCGACAAACATTGACGCAATATCTTTCAATAGTTCAATCCTCAGATACACAAGAAGCATTAGCGATCTTAGAATCCACACACTGGAACTTAGAAACAGCATTGATAAGTCACTATGAGACTACCCCGTACGCCAACGATAGACTGAACTTGATATCTAACAGCACAAGCTCCCAAAGAAACGCGGTTAATGATAATGTACCTTCACAAGCGGAGGCGTCGACGTTTCCTGGTGGGTTTCCCGGGATGTCCTCGTCTAATATTGAACGAGAAGCCATCAATCCAGCTGCAAATAACACCACACGCTCTTTCAGTGATGTCATTCAAAGATATTTGCCGTTCCTCTCATCAATCGATATCACTTCAAACATCCGTAACTCAGACTTCGCCACATTAGAAACACAATCCAAGGTCATCTATATCATCCAGTGGATAATCTATGTTCCTGTTCTCATCACTTATCAAGTATCCAGCATACTGTTTGTGATATTGGTGAAATGTTTCCCTATTATAAGAAGACTAGCACAGAATCGCCTAGGTCGCAAATCAGAACCAACAGGATTGAATCCTGTTCAAACTGCGAATGAATTCATCTCCTCTTTCCAAAGATATTACGACCGCACTGGTGAATTAGATTGGTTTGAAGGCGGTTATTCCAATGCCCTATATGTCGCCAAGAGAGACGCTAGATTCTTGCTTTGTTATTTACACTCTGCTGAACACGACGACGCTGATGAGTTCGTTAAGGAGATTCTCTTGAATGAACAGTTCAAGCTATTGCTAAAGGAGCATAATGTGTTGCTATGGGCTGGAGATGTTGAGAAAAGTGAAGGCTATCAAGCGTCCAATGCGTTGGAGATCATGAAATATCCATCATTGGTTTTACTCTCTTTGAAAACATCGACACAAGAAACACCATCAGGAACAACAACTTCATCTCCGAAGCTATCAGTGGTTAGTAGAATCCAGGGTCTCATCCCAACGGAGAAAGTCATTCGTCGTCTCAAGACACAGATTGATAAATTGCAACCAACTTTGATTACAATAAGAACCGAACGCCAACAAGCTGAATTGTCAAGAATGATCAGACAACAGCAAGATCAAGCTTATCAAGAATCACTAGCTAAGGACCAAGCAAGAGAAACTGCCAAGCAAGAAGAATTGTTAAAGCAACAGAGAAAGAAAGGATGGCTTGAGTGGAAATTAAGTCAGATGAAACCAGAATGTACGACTCCTGGTCAATTTTCAAGAGTCGCTGTTAGATTACCTTCGGGTGCGAGAATTCAAAGATGTTTCTCGAAGAATGAAGAGACGCTGGAAGATATTTATACTTGGGTTGAATTGAACTTGCAAGAATTGATAGCTGGCAATGAGCCTTTACAAGCAATTGACTCGAATGTGTCGGGCCCTGCTGGATCCATTGAGTATCAGTTTGGGTTTAATTTGAATTCAATCATGCCAAGAGTGAAAATTGATTGTGATGCTACTGTGCCTATCGGACAATGCAATGGGGTGTCTCCAAATGGGAACTTGGTGGTGGAAATGCTCTATCAGTAGTTAATGGTACTGCTGTTTATTAGTATGTACAATTATATTTATTAATTATAAAGTCTATAATGATTTTAGGTATCTATATTAATTCTAATTTGAACTGCAGGTTCAGTTCTCGACCTCCGAAGTTTCAGCTTGAGACTTTTTTTCCTTCTTTGGAGCCAACTTCTTGAAGAAAGCACCCATATCCCAATGAGCAACTCTGAAAATGTAATAAAGAGCACACATAGCGACCAAGTTGAAGAGCAAGTAGACCCAGAAGAAACCAAAGTTTCTCCAAATGTGGGTGAAATGGACATTGACAGTGGCCAAGTATTGATCACCAACAGTGTAGCGGCAGTAACCACAAGCCTCTGTGGCATTTGGATCACTCAAGTAACCAGAGACTTCACGAAGATAAGTGCCTGCAAACTCGGCACAAGTTTGACCTGAAGGGGGATTAAAATAGGCCAATTCATCAGCTGCACACTTGACAGGTTTGCCGTGAATCAAAAGAGCAAGCATATTCTCAACGTAGTAAGTCAAAGGAGAGAGTCTGTACATGAAGGTCCAAAACTTAGGCATCAAAGACATTGGCTGAACGACACCACAGAAAGAAATCAAGAAGGATAAGAACAAACCACCAATGACTGCAGCTGAAGGCAAATCTGGAGCAAAGTAGATAATCATCAACCCTAAGGAAATGGCATACATGGAAAACATGATGGAGTAGAAAAGGAAGAACAAACCAGAACGGGAAGCTTCAGGGAAGGTCTTTAATGGGAAGTACAAAGAAACAAAGTAAACGGTGGCGGAGAAGACAGTATAAGGCACTTCGTTGACGAATTGAGAGAACAACAAAGTGGACCAATGGAAAGTGTTGGACTTGGATTCTCTAACCTCGAACAACTCACGGGATTGAATAGCACGTTGTTGGATTTGATTCATCAACGGACCAGCTAAGGTGATAGGCAAGAAACAGGCAAACATGGCGTTTTGTAAACCAACAAGGGAATCTTTGATGTCATAGAAAGTAAAACCAACAAATAAACCAGCAGTGGCAAACAACATGAACTTGGCCATGACGTATTCAGGAGAACGGAAGATTTGTAAACCCGTACGAGCTGTGACATAGTACAATTGAGAAGAGTATGGCATAGCGTAAGTGGAATGCAACTGTTTGAGTTCAGCAGCAGATATCTCATTTTGATGATCCTCTTCGTACTTCTTGGTTTTCAAATAGCTCACTTCTTTGGTAATTTCCTGGAATTCCTCAGAACGCTTCCAGATTTCAAACCAGTCTTCGGAAACAGAAGCGGTAGCACCAGCACCGATAGCTTCCAAGATGTATTCAGCTGGATTCTCAGTACGGTCACACTTTCTAGCACCGTTCTTCTCAAAATAGGTTAAAACGGTTTCTGAGTTCTTACCAATATCACCAAAGTAAACGGTCTGGCCACCTTTCTTCAACAACAACAAACGGTCAAAGGATTCGAACAAAGTAGCAGAAGGTTGGTGAATCGTACAAAGAATGGATTGACCGGCACCGGCTAATCTTCTAAGCAATTGAACAATAGACCAAGCAGATTGAGAGTCTAAACCGGATGTAGGCTCATCCAAGAACAATAACAAAGAAGGCTTAGTCACCAATTCAACACCGATAGATAACTTCTTTCTCTGTTCAACGTTCAAACCTGAACCAATGGAACCAACAATAGCATCAGCGTACAAGGACATATCTAGCACATCAATGATCTTCTCAACATAGTCTAACTTCTCGGCGTCAGGAACTGAGTTTGGACGTCTCATTCTAGCGGCAAATTGTAAAGATTCTCTCACAGTCATTTCAGCGATATGTAAATCTTGTTGTTGGACATAACCAGTGGATCTTTGGAAAGTGGCATCCAATGGCTTACCATTGACTAAGAAATCACCAGTGATTGTACCGAAATCGATTCTTTGAGACAAGATGTTCAAAAGTGTTGTCTTACCGGCACCAGATTCACCCATTAAACTAGTGAGAGTACCTGGCTTGACGTAACCTTGAATGTTGTCCAACAGTTTTCGGGTAGAGCCCTTGTATGGAATGACGTAATCAATGTTTTGCCAGGTGAAAACACCAGTTGAACCCAAGTTAACAAAAGTATCATCCTCATCCCCTGAAGAGCCAGTGTACTTCCCATCAGCTGATGATAAGATGTTCAACTCGTTCTGGTTGGATAGGTCTTCAGTGGCTGCTTCCAAATCATGGTCATTGTTCAATTTCTTCTTTTGGTGTGCAATCTCGTTGATGTTGATATGTTCAGCAGCGCTAGCACCTCTCTTGAAGTATAGATGATCACCACCGCCCTTGACAGATCTCTTGAATTCCATAGCAACACAGTTAACAGCGATGAAGAATATGAAGAAAGCAATCAAGATACCGAAGTTTCTCCATATGTGACTGTAAAGATAATCGTATTGAATGGACAAATATCTATCACCACTGACCCATGATTGACCGGTTTCAGAGCCAACGAACGCACAGACTTGATTGACACTGGAAACATCAGCGTAACCTGCGCCAGAAGGAACCAACGTGTTACCACAGTCCATCTTTCTTCCTTGGAATTCAGTGGCCAACATAGCTTCGTACCCCCATCTGACAGGGTTCAAGTAGGATAGCCATTTGAACCAAGGATGCATAGACTTCAATTGAATGTTGAAACCAGTATAAATCAACAAAACCATGGTGAGAACACCGGCAATGGCGTTGGCTTGAGCAGCGTCATGACACAAAGAGGCAACGGCTTGGAACAGAGCAGTGATGGTTTCAGATGTCAGAGTTAAGAAAAGCAAATTCAGGAAGAATTTGCCAGCTTGACGATTCAAATTGGACAAGAAGTACATGATGAGGAAGAACAAGAACAAAGATAGGAATTTGAAAGGGAAACGGGTAAAGACACCGGCTAGAACTTCGGCTGATGGATGATACAAAGAGTAACTCTTACTTTGTTTCATCAAGATTGGTCTCTCGGCGAATTGAGAGGTCATTTGAGCCAAACCCATCAAAGAATAGTATAACACACAGAAGAAGACAATACCACCACGAGAGAAAGCACCGGCTGTTGTATTTGGCGTGTTGTAGTATAGCGAACCAGTGATCAAGGCTTGGATAACTGCGGCACAAGAATCAATAATGTTGTAAGCGGAATCACCAGTGACTCTTTGAACGCCTCTCAATGTAAGTAGCTTCAATTGAGTAACATATGGAATAGTATAGCGAGAATGTGGCTTACGCTTTTCTTGAGAGAGAGATTGATCATAAATCTGTCTGGTCTTCTCGATATCAGTGGATGTTTGGTAACTCGATAACTCAGCAACCAGTCTCTTGTATTGGCCAGATCTCTTCCAAGCAGCTTCAAACTCATCGGCGTTTCTAGGAACACGTTTCTCAAACCCAGCTCTAGCAGTTCTACCCTTAGGATCAGTGATAGCAGTTAAGAATTCAGCAGTGGCTTGTCTTGGAGGACAGACAAAGCCCAAATCGATGAAATATTGCTTAGCAGAATCACCACCTGGACCAAAGTACACCTGTCTACCTTCATAAAGCACCAGGACCTTGTCAAAACAGTCATAGATACTCTCACCAGCTTGGTAAATCGTGATAAAGGCAACAGACTTGTTCAAGGAAGTCATAGTTCTGATGGCTTGGGCGTACTCCAAGGCGGTGGAAGCATCCAAACCTCTGGTGGCATTGTCCCAGCAGTACACGGTACCCTTGGCTGCCAAGGCTTCAGCAATGGAGACTCTCTTACGTTCACCACCAGAGACACCACGAATGTAATCGTTACCAACCTTGGTGTTCAAGGTATGTCTCAAACCGAAGATAGTCGTTAATAAATCTCTGTTGGCGTTGATGTATGCTTCTCTGGTTTCGTTGTTGACACGAGTATGTGGAGTCTTACAAGCGATGGCAAACTTCAGAGTTTGGTCAACTGTCAAATGTGGATGATGTAAGTCAAGTTCACCGTTGTAGATGACATCGGACTTATAACGGGCCATCATTTCCTTCTGAGCGATACCATCGTATTCAATCTTACCTTCAACAGACGTAAATTGGTCCTGTTCACCAGCGATGGTCTTTAAAAGGGTGGAACAACCACTACCTGGACGACCCAGGACCAAACACATCTCACCAGGCTTAACGACACCAGTGATATCCCTGACAATCTTCTTCTCCGGAGTACCGTGGTTCTTCTTACCAATGGATCTGATAGCATCGACGGGACCCATGACAAGATCTCTAACTGTTGGGGCATATGAGAATTGTGAATCAACACCACATGTGGTGACATTTTCCATAACGACACCTGTGGAACGTAAATGGATACCTTGGGAAGATGCAGATTTCAAGAAAGAAGTAAGAATCTTGTGAAGGTCAAAATCTTGAGGATCGATGTCCATGATATTGATTGGCTCTGTATGGCCTTCATTGTCTTTGGAACGAAGTGATAGCTTCTTGGCCAATGTGGACAAACGTTCAAGGACATTTTCAGGAGCATCTTCTGGACTGTAAGCAGATGCACGTGTGATGATACGAACAAGTTCTTCTTGTTCGTGTTGGAAGTCGTCTTCAGCTGTGACTTCTGATTTGTAGAAATCTAGTACAGGAGAGACTTCATCTTCTCTTTGTTGTACGTTCTTAAGAGAAGCGGACATAGGAGGAGATGAGTACAGGTAAGCAGTAATGACTTGAAAAGTTATAGCAAGTATGTGATGAGTCTGATACGGATTTCAAGTGAACAGTGATCTAAATGCAACCGTGCTACACCTCCGGTATATAAAAGTTCAACTCAGTGTGATGTGAAACCTGGATAATGTACACGCGTAAGGATTCTGGATTTTTCATTATTGCATAGCTCTCACGAGGAACCAGGAAACATGTTCCTTATTTATCATTATTTCATCAGCGCGGCTAATTTTTTTTTCTCTGCCTTGTGCGCGCGTACTGCGGAGATTTCCTATTTCTGTTTATAAGACGTACTACGTGATTCGTGACCTGTGAGCCGGCGCTTTGGAAAGAATTAATTAGAGTCTTTCAATATGTGAACACATGGCATAACTATACAATGAGACACTGCAATTCTAATTAGTCGTCTCTCAATTTTCCAATCTACATGTATTATATTTTTCTCAGTATAAACAAAAAGTGTGGAGGTTATGTGGAAACTTCGGTTCGGAAACTTAACCGCTCCCAACTGATTTCGGAAAGCGTATGCGGAAATCTGGGAACGAAACCCGAGCTCCGAATCCCAGCCCTGATGTCTAGTCACATGGTCATATGTATTGATATCATAAGAAAAATCAAGGAAATGGTGGATGCATCTACAACTTTCCAACACATCGAACACAAGAAGCTCTAGAATCTAGGTAATAAAGAGATATTAATACTGTTCATAAGAATAATATATACTCAACCATGACAACACCAGTACAACCTCAACTTAATATACCGATCCCGGATCTACGTTTCGAGTCAACATTTCGCAAAGCATTAGACGCCGCCTTCAAATCACATGCTGAATCACTAGCCAAATCGCAATCGCAATCAAACTCCAAAACACAATCACAAACTTCAGATTTACCATTAAAACCACTACCTTTGTTATACTCAACATACATCGTGGCTCGTGTGATTCTTAAAGATGTACTACTCATGCCTTTGATACAAGGGTTTGCTTTAAGTTATTTCCTTCTGGGGTTTAGACCTTGGTTGAGTAACTATGTGGTTCCATTTGGAAGAAAGTGTGGTTTGTACGTGATGAATGTTTTAAGCGGAAATAAGTCTAGCTATAGAAGAAGCTATTAGGCATTGGCATTGGTATTTATATGAATATATGACGGTTATTACAGTTTCATGACCTGATAGATCAATATCCAAGGATCGTATTTAGAGTCAATGGTTAGATGCCAGATCGTTTGGGAGAATTAGGCAATTAACGCTTGGCAAAATATTTACAATGATTGAATTTCCTTACATATATAAAAACCAAAATTAATCATCTCTATCGGCGAATTGTGACTTGTAACCACCTCTCCAACTGTTACCATTGTTCCAACCACCTCTACCTCTACCTCTCCCATTACCTCTACCTCTATAGTTGCCTCTGTTTCTGTTATTATTGTTACCAAAGTTAGCACCAAACCCATTGTCACCGTAGTTGTTTTGTTCTCTTGGTGTTGGTCTTTCAATAGTGGTTGAAGATGAGATGGTGTCGAAGAAGGAAGACTTCTTATCGTACTTACCAATAGTCAAATCTGAGAATTCTTCTTCTAATTGAATATCCTTTTTCTTTTCGTCGTTGTCTTCGGCATCTGAATCTTTATCTTTTGTTTCATCGTCTTCATTCTTGATGGATTCTGAATCAACAATCACCGATTTAGAAGCTAATGGTGGCAAGGATGTGGCAGCGGTATCAAATTGGAACTCTGTGTCTGGAATGGCAGCGTTGAAAGCGTTAGGTCTGCGTTGGTAGTTGTTGTTACCATACTGGCGTCTTTGATTGTAGTTAGAGTTGTTGTTGTTACTGTTACTGTTACTGTTGTGATTATTGCTTTGGCGTTGTTGGCGCTGTTGATACTGTGGCTGTTGGTTTGCTCTGTAGACCGGTTCATCAGTGGTTGAGTTCTTATTCGAAGCTTGTTGCTGTGGTTGAAGACGTCTTGGCTGGGAAAGCACTTCTTCTTCCTGCTGAGCTGGTTTTTCAACTGGCTTCTCCTGTTTCTTGGCTTCAGAATCTTCTTCATCTTCCAGAACAGCTAAATCAACGACATCACTACCTCTGAAGACAACCTCCAGGTAGACATTGTCAGAGGGTGGGACTTCTAAGCTCATATCACCATTGTTAGCAGCTGCGGCTCTACCTTGTGTACCAAGAGATCTGACATTGGTCAAAGTGACAGTGGCTTCGTCACCGTTGATTTCACGAAGGGTACCGTTGTAACGGATACCTTTGGAGGAGATAAGAGAGATTGTGCGACCTATGTATTGTGACATTTCTTCAGGACGGGTGTTAGTCTGTTAACGTGACTTTGGTTCAAGTGGCGTCAAATGCCAGGGCCTTGTCTTTGTGTTGCGTACGCTTTTGGCATTCGCTGAGATCTCACAATAATTTGCAGAGGTCCGCCAATTTCCAAATATTTCGCCAAAGTTCAAGAAATTCGCGACATTTTTTCGGAGGCGCTGGACTTTTCTACAGAAGAACGATAACAAAGAGAGTGTGTTATAATTAAAGAAGGGGCTACCACTAGATTATATCCTCCAGTGCTGCTCGCCTTGTTCAATAATATTGCAACATTGAGATCATCCACATCATGAGTGACACCGAAGACCCACAAAACGCAGCTTCCCCAGCCGCTCAAGCTGAAGAGCAAACAACAACAGCTCCAGTTGCTGAACCAGAACAAGAACCAACAGCTGCTCCATCTGATCAAGAAGGGGATAATGAAAATGAGAATGATGATGAAGATCAAGCTGAGCTAAGAGCTGAAGCTGCTGAACTCGCAGACGACGACTACACTGCTGAAGTCGACTTCTCCTCATTGAAGGCCCGTAAGAGATCCAATGTTGGCGCTACTGTTGATAAGAGTGCTTCAGCCACTGCTCATTCATCTGTAACCCCACCAGCTTTAACACAGGCCCCAACCAGAGAATTGCAATCCAACTCCACAGATTCATTTGACGAGACCCAGAGAAAGCGTCGTGAATTGGAAGAAAGATTGGACAGAGCTTTAAAGAAGCCAAAAGTCCGTCGTCGTAAAGATGAACATGATTTGACCAACGATGACGACGAGGTGATCCAAATTCTCAAACAACAGATGGAAAATGCAGCCAAGCTAGATTCAGAATTGATCGCCAACGAATCAGGTATCGCCGTGAATAAGATTCAACTTCTCCCTAAGGTGCGTTCAGTCTTAAACAAGGTCAACTTGTACGAAGTCATCTTGGATAACAATTTACTCGCAGAGATCCGTCAATGGTTAGAGCCACTTCCAGATGCTTCTTTGCCTTCATATGAAATCCAAAAGGAACTATTCGCAGCTTTAGTCAAATTGCCAATCAACACAAACCATCTGCGTGAATCAGGTATTGGTAAGATCTTGCTATTTTATCAAAAGTCAAAGCGTGTTGAGCCAAAGATCAAGAGAGTCGCGGATAAGTTGATCTCAGACTGGACAAGACCAATCATTGGTGCCTCTGACAACTACCGTGATAAGAAGTTCCACTCCCGTGACTTTGACCATTCCTCCTTACGTCGTCGTAAGTCATCCACCGGTGCTGCTGCTGCTAACAAATTGGAGAAATCTATCTATGAACAACAAGCCGAACGTCGTAACAGAGCCGCTGCTCCTGCTCCTACAGTGACGGATTACAAGTTCGTTCCTAAGTCTCGTATCGATGCTTCTGTGACGAACAATATCGCCAATGCCGGTGTTGGTTCTTCTTTGAACAGAGATGACCAATTCAAGAGAATTAACTCCAAGTTGTCTGGTAGAGCCAATACTGGTAGAGTTAGTAAGAAGGGCGGTATCAGTATCGAAGGTAGAGGTTTGCATTGAGCATCATGATTTAGCGACTAGGTATTGTGTCTGTATATTAGCATCAAATATAGGATAATTTGTTTTGAGTTTAAGAGTTCACCTTAACACAAGGCCGGAACTTGATTTGGCGCGCTTCGGAAAAGAACATAAACTTTCTGAAGAAATTCCTATGAATATTACCATAACCACCACTAGGCGCTTCAATAACTCTCTAAGGTGTCATCTACGAACAAAAAAAAAACGACTTGGATCATGGCCCCACCACCAGCAAACCCACAAGATGTCAAGCGTCTTCTGAACACTCTTTACCCCTATCTGTCCAAGAACCCAGTGATATCCAAACTCCACAACACTCTCCTCTCAAAGACCCCAAATCCGGTATCTACCACCACCACCACCACCAGTTCAGTCAACCGTGCTAAATCTCTATTCAAAACAAGGCCAGTTCCACCTTTAACTGAAAAATTACCCTTAAACAGTGCCATTTCACTCTTACCTTCACGTTCAGCTTCGGAATCTTGTATAAATTCTCTCTCTAATATTCTTTACTTCCGTACTAAGAATCAAAATCTTCAATATCAAGATTTCGCAAGTTTGACTTCTCCTTTAACTTCCCAGTTCCAGCAGTCTTCCGTTGGTAAGCTCCCAGGTCATCAACTATTCCATGTTCTTAAAGCCAGAGATCCTAAGACTTTGAGCCCTCGTGGTGGTTATTATCTTGTGTTCACTGATGTTAGAGATGCAGCTGCGTTTTTGATAGATACCTCGGGTTTACAAATCTATGGGTCCCATTTGAACTTGGAGATGGTTTCGTATGCTGAACATTCTGGTTTCATCACACAGCCATTGCTTGATGAGACTGAGTCTACTGTTACGGATATTGATGTTGAGGTTTTGAAGATTAGAAATGTTCAAGATAGAGGAACATATGTCTTGATCGCTGGTGTTCCTAATTTTATCAAGATTGATACGTTGAGAGATCTTCTTTGGGATTACCAGTTGGATTATTCCAGGAAGCTGCAAGATGGGCCTTTGAGATGTTTCGCCTCTGATGACTCTGCTAAGGTCTCTAATTGGATTGTTAAGTTCCAAGGTAAGGCGGATGCTTTGAGGTCAAAAAGAAATTGGAATGGTAAAGAGTTCAATGGCGAAGACAGATTATTTAAGGTGTCTGCTACTGTCTTAGATTGAATGAGAACTCCGAAGCAATTGTATATAGTTTAATGAATGTTACGATTACGAATAATGCATAATTGTCTTTTATATTACCCATTGTATGAGTATGTAATCATGAAACTAAATCAAGGTCTATCTTCAAGACCTGGTTTCCAAGGGTCTCTCTCACACTTGAATCTCTCAGTTGCAAAATCGTTTAAACTGATAGAGAATCTGCCACCTTTCAAAGTTTCCATGATGTCAGAGCCATGGTTGGTCTCAAATGTATACTTTAACGAGTAGAAGTAAACCGCATTGTAATCAACATCGATGGAGAAGATATGCTTGTATCTGTAATGAGTGGCGTCTTTCTCCATCTCTTCATCAGTACGGACAATAGTCTGATAGTTCGAAGAGTGATGGATTAATCTGTTTTCAAATGGGTTCTTGAACATCGTGTCATATCTTGAAGTTGGTGAGCCTAAAAACGGAACAAACGCTTCATGAATAGCTAATTGACACTCCTTAACGATGGTTTTGAAATCAGAAGTCTTGATGAATTCAAAGAAATCGAAATGCTTGTGCCCATTCTTCAAGTAGACATATGCTGTACCGTTAATTTGTAGCTTGGTGGACATGACATAGGACTTTCTGTACAAATCATAAGCAGCAGTAGAATAGGTAGAATTGCTGTCTTCGGCGGCCAATTCCAAGTCCTCATTTGCAACTTCAACTGGCTCCACTGATTCAGAACGTCTCTCCTTAATTGATTCTCCAGAGAAATCTTCCCAGTCTTCTGCATACCCAAAGAAACCATGATTGAGATATTGAAAATAAGAAAACATCTTGTCTCTATGGGCAGAATAGGCCTTCACGTATTTGTCATGGTAATCAAGATGGCATTTTCTAATGAATGGTTTATAAGGATTATAACGAATATCCATGGTACTATCACCACGACTATCTGGCACTGGGGCGACAGGCTTGTCTGCAAGTGTGATACCAATGTCGTATTCATTATCGATATCATCAGCGGTGTCATTTTGTTGTAATGTTCCTGTTAAGAAATTTGTAACACCTACTAAGAAGAGAAAGCTTTTTGATAGTTTCATCTTGGGAATCTGGTAACTGAGTTAACTCACTAAGAATATCATTGAAAGGCCATGATTAACAACAACACTAGCTTCGATTGACAATCAGACATTTTTATATCTTTTATACTGTTGTATTCAATTCTTTTACAAAGCTGAGATATCATGTTCTTTGTCTGAGAATGGCCGACCGAGCCCGACAACTTTATGACATTTACTGCAGTTCTCAATAATTACGATAACGCATTTGATCCGGTGCACAGAACTATACAAGCAGTGTTGATAAATCTCAAACACATAGAAACTTCAATCCATAATAGGTTTTAATCAAATGTATATATCAGATTTAATTATTTCACCTATTTAGAAACCTTCTTAGAGGCCTTCTTAGCTTTCTTTTCCTTCTTCTTCAAACCTTTAGCACCACTCTTAATGACTGTAGAATAATCTTTCCAAAATTTAGCCAATTCTTCAGGCTTAACAATTGTAGAAAGTTTAACCTTCTTGAGCTTATCACTATCACCATTGGTGATTCTTATCAAGATAGGATATTGGTTTGTAGAATTGGTTATTATAGAAGAGTTTGGTAATGTTGGCTTGACGTTGGAGAATTGTGAGATTTCATTATACAGAGCGGCTGTGCCTTCGACTTCATTGTGTTCAATGTAACGCTTTTGAGTTATGTAGATGGATGAATGTGTCTTCTGGGAGTCTTCGAATAGTGTAGATGCTGATTTGAGAAACTGTATGATTTAGAAGTTAGTAATTCGGGTCAGGATTTGAAGAGATGTCTAGATGCCCATTCACATACTTCTGGAGTTGATAGAAGTGTCATTTTGTGAGGTGTGGAAAAGATATGAATAGAGCAGCGTCAAGTTATAGAGTATTTCAACAGACAGAATCAACTACATCAGCTATCGACTGTTCACTGATGCTAGTTACTTGATATTTTCCAGCAGAGAACGAAGCACCAAAGTCAATCAGTATTCGCGATTATTCCCTATTCAAGCAAACAGTTATGAAGCACTTGTCCTCACCGCGGGAATCGGTGGTCGCGTCAAAATCTCCAAAATCTCAGAAAACCCAAAATAAGCGCTAGCCGTTGGGAAGAACATTGAAAGATTACGGTGGCAAACAGATCTTTCAGCTGAAATAACAGTGGATTGAGTCCCCAAAAGAACTGAAGACCACTTCGTATCTATCAATTCACATTTCAGAATGACTGCACCAACTTTAGAAGACGCTAGAGCTGCTGTTGCCGCTAAGAATTACACATCCGCTGAACAATTATATCAACAAATTATCATTTCCAAACCTCTTAAACAACATGATTTCTCACAACAAGAAAAGGCTATCTATGAATTAGGTGAATTGTTCCAATCTTTGAATGATAGTGAGAAGTTATCTGCTTTGATTCCTCAAGCTAGAGATGTTATTTCTAGCTTGGCCAAATCCAAAGCCGCAAAGACTATTCGTTCCTTGATCGATCTATACGATAAGATCCCAGAATCTTCAGATGCACAAATCACCTCTTTGAAAGATTGTATCCAATGGTCTGAAAAGGAAAAGAGATCATTCTTAGCTCAGTCATTACTCATAAGATTAGCCACCGTCTATTTCGAAAAGAAACAAGCCTACCAATCATCCCTTGCCATCATAAACGATTTAAACAGACAATTCAAGAAATTGGACGATAAGTCCTCTCTCGTTGAAGTGCAATTATTAGAGGCCAAGGTCTACCACTCCCTACGTAACATGGCTAAGGCCAAGGCTGCATTGACCTCAGCCAGAACATCTGCCAATGCCATTTATTGTCCTACCGCCACTCAAGCTGAATTGGATAACATGTCAGGTATCCTCCATGCTGAAGACAAAGATTACAAAACTGCATTCTCATACTTCTACGAAGCCTTCGAGTCCTACAATAACTCCAATGAAGAGACCAACGCCGTTAAGGTGTTGAAGTACATGCTTCTTTCTAAGATCATGCTCAATTTGATCGATGATGTTAAACAAATCTTGTCTGCTAAATACGCCACCAAATATTCATCACGTGAAATCGATGCTATGAAGGCTGTTTCCTCTGCCTATGCTAATAGATCCTTGAAAGAGTTCCAAGAAGCTTTACAAGTCTACCACACTGAATTATCCTCTGATATCATCATCAAGTCTCATTTCAATGCATTATACGATACTCTTTTAGAACAAAACTTGTTGAAAGTCATTGAACCATATTCCGTTGTTGAAATCTCACATATTGCTCAAACGATCGGCTTGGATTCTAAACAAATCGAAGGTAAGTTATCACAAATGATCTTGGATCAAGTGTTTTATGGGGTTTTGGACCAAGGTAATGGATGGTTATACGTTTATGATGAGCCTCAAACTGATAAGAGTTATGCCTCTGGCTTGGAGTTGGTTGGTCATCTTTCTAACGTTGTGGAGTTACTTTATGAAAAGGCCGCTTCTTTGAATTAAGTGTGGAAGAACTTACATTCTGTATAATAGTCGACTGCAATATATTATAAATTGTTATTGTGACAACTAGCAGCTATATATCAAATAACATCACTAAACACCTTGTAAAGCGGCACATTGGGCAATATAAGCAAGGTACTCCGTCAATCTTCCTGCGTTCTTGAAAAGAACATACAATTGGCTCTTTTCAGAAGCAACAAGGTTGACCAACTGCATAGCGGTACGGTAATCCTTACTATTCACCAAAGCGTTGTGGTAAGTGATGACGAGATGTGGGATGTATAGAGTTCTCAACTCCAAGAATAGGTCTGATTCGTTGGTGGTGAGGAAAGAGTTTGTAAACGGTTCGATATCTAGTTCATGACTGGAGATTGAAGACTGTAAAAGTTGAGATAATTTTTCATACTGGACAAGTTCGTTGATTTCCTGTTCGTTGATCAAGACTTCATCTTGGGAGACGGCCAAATTATCGATTTCGTATTGTTTGATCAAATCAGAGAGATCGTTTCTATCAAGGAACAAAGACCAAGAGACGACTTTCCCGTTTGTAAGGAATCTTCTGGCCAAGGTCAATACAGCTCTTAGAGAATCTGTGTACATTTTCTCTTCGATGAACCATTCGACGGCTCTGATCAATCTGAAATCAACTTCATCGGCTTCATGTTCTGGAACTTGGATCACAATAGCCTTACCCGTAGCGGTGTTGTAATAAGATTCTGATTTGTCGAAAACAAGAGAAACGGTTCTGTTAAGGATATCTTCCAATGGTAAACCGTATAATCTTGCTAGGCGTAATTGCTTGGTTCTTTCCTCAGAGTCCAACATATCTGATAGGAACAAAGAGTAAACGTCACGGGCCGGAATCACTGGGAGTTGGGCAATGTAAACCGGAATGAGACTGAAGAGTTGGAACTTGCGGAGAATCAAAGTGTAAACTGTGATGAGTTGAGTTTTGGACTGTTCCGGTAATAAATCTGAGGAGATCTCAGTCAACACTATGGTGAGGTGGGTCAGGATACGCAGTGTCGTAGTGTTGTCGATGATCTCGTCTTCATCATCCTCGCCATCAGCACCAGTTAGTTGATCTTCGGCCAAGGAACCAATGTGTGTTAAGAAAGAGTTGATGATCTCACTGACGTTGTTTGTGATGATCGACCCCATCAAAATGCGCAACGGGTCTTCGGCTTGCTCTGGCTTGGACTTATCGATGGTGTTGAGGATCTGTTGGATGTCAAGCTTACTGTTTGGAATAGCTGAGATCAATTCCTCAGATGGGATCTTACCCATAGCGATCAATTTGGATTCAACAGCGGAGTTGAAAGTGGCGTTCAAATAAACCATCAATTCTTCGTCGTACGTCTCAGCGAAAGGCAATGCATCGTCGATTGTTCCTGACAAGAAAGCATAGATGGCTCTCTCTGAGGCTAACAAGGTTTCATCTCTGGAAAGAAGATAGGTGGCACGTCTCCATAACGAACGCTTCTTGATCCCTGAAGTGGTAGTGTTTCCGTCATCTTCCATCTGGTCGTCCTCAGTGGAGTCCAACACAGGGTCAAAGAACTCATTTCTACCAATCATAATCAACCTTAGGGACCATTGATTCGAAGTTGCACATTCATCTAAGGCTTGATCGTACTTCCCCGTGACCAATAGTTTGAAAATGTACCTGAAGAACAAATCGTCCTGTTCACGGTCATTAGGATGTATGGTTTGGCCGGTTCTAGCTGGACAGTCAGAATCGTAGGAGTCCAGTTGATTGTATAGTAGTGTTTGTAGCCATTTGGCGTTTGTTGTGAGTGAAGTTGGCTTCTCGACAGCTAGGGAGTTTTCTGTGATCCAATTCATTAATAGCGAGATTTCAAAGAGTTGCGAGTCTTCTTGGAAGATCTTCTCAGAATGTAAGATATTAGAGCAGTATTCAGGAATTGCTGGCTTTTGTTGCTGTTGGGCAAAATCGAAGTCTTGAGATTGTTGACGATACCCAAGAATTAGTTTGAGTAAGTTCCAAAGTTTAACCTCTAATGCCCAAGAATCTTCTTCTTCCTCGGTTTCGGTTACCGGATGAGTCGATAGCTTGAACTCAGCGGCAAGTGACACGTATGACTGGATCAATTCGAAAACATCGATTTCATTGGATTGACCCTTGGATAGTTGATACTCTTCCAATTGATTGGCAAATGAACTGAGAATTCTCTTAGTGGAAGTTTCAATATCTTGGGCCGTTTGTTGACCAAGGGGAGTGGTGTTGAGCGTGAATTGTGGGCCCGTGGATGAAAGATTGAACACCATAGTTATAGGGCTTGGAGGTTGTGTAAGTGATTGAACAAGTTTGAATTGATGTAAGAGATACAAGGAGCTAGGTATTTGACACTTGAATTGATTTGATTTTTTATTTTTCCTAGAATGAGCTCAGATCCGAAAATCTGTGTATGTGCCGCCGCGAATGTATAATTGTAAACAGAGGCGCGAAACTTACCTGATACGGCAATTTTAAATATTAATTATATTTGAATCGAATTGAACATATAACTGTTAGGGTTTACTACAATAATAACGAACTATTATTATTATAACTAAGTCACACTTTTCAATTCTTTCCATAGCTCCAATTCACCTCTGCTCCATTCCAAAATAGAGGCACAATACTGTTTCAAGATCCCCTTCCATTCGTCATCTCTTTCTCTTTGGAATCTTTGTAGCTCTTTAGTGACAGCTTCATCTGTAAGTTTGACATCCGAGGTTGATAATTGGTATGATGCTTTCAAAGTGGTGATCTCCGCTCTCAACATACGAATCTGTTCAGGTCTTGGTAAGGAAGATGTTGTTGACTCGGAAGTTGCTGTAGAAGGATCAATGGTCTTTGTGATGTATGTTGAGATTGTGCTTAGACTTGGGATTTTCAATTTGTATGAGGAGCTAGCTGCCGTGGAAGTTTGAGAGTCTAATGTAGCTGCCTTGGTTCTGTCGAAATTGATCTTCCCAGTCTTCCCCTCGTTGTCTTTCAACGCCTGGTCCAACTTACTGGCTTCTTTCTCTAATTTCTCCAACTCTTTCAACTTCCCAATCTTTGATTTCAAAGACCTCGTCAAGATGTCCAATTGTTGAGACTTCAACTGTCTGAATTTGAGAAGATCTCTTAGTATCGAGGCAAACTGTGTTGACTCTAAGACCGGTTCGTTGAAGTCTCTGATTAGCCTCGTGAATAATGAACCTTCCTGTAAATACGAAGCGTCATAAGTCTGTCCAATGTGTTCTAAAGAAGCAGCTAATTGTAAATCTGGCTCTGTGAGCGAGAAGCCATTTAATGCACCGCCCAGCTCACTGTACTCTTGCGATAGATGCGAAAGGTGTCTTGTTAGTCTCTTATGTGTCTTGGAGATCCCATTGGTGATCAATTCTTCGTAGTCCCTGGCACTTTCTTCCTTCGCGTTGAACAGCGAGCCTAAGTTTGAAGGATACAGAGGGTTCAAATTGGAAGGCACTGGAAGATGCACATGACCAGGCGTGCTTGATTCAGCTGGATCGATAGGATGGCCCAATAATGGATTCTTGGGTAAGTTGATAATCAATGGTGATTTCAACACTTCATTCCAGTTGAAATTAGGATCCAGGAATTTTCCTAGCCATTCTCCATTTCTTAACTCTTGGATTCGGAAACATCTTTTCAAAAACACCAAGAGCATCCGTCTTCTATGCTCCACCAATGCCATTTCTTCAGTCTTGGCTTTACCCTTGACACTTGCCGTTATATCCTTAATACCCAAGCTGTGTTTCTCGGGAATAGGGGGGATAATCAACGTGGGGTGCAATTTAGCAAGGATCTTACGGAGAGATTCGAATTCTGAATAACGACGACGAACAGTGATACCATTGTGCAGAATGGTGTACACTACGTATCCTCTCGTGGCACCTTCGTGTGATTTGGAAGCGTCTGTTATCTCAATGTCTTCTTCTGGGTATTGGAGATGTTGGTGGTGAACTCTTGTCGGGGTTGGGGTCGGTTTGGAAGTGTATGCGTCTGGGTCATATGCTACTGTAGTTGTCAGCACTGAGGAGTTTTTGTTCTTGCTCGTACTCTTGCTGTTGTCCTTGCTCTTTTTGCTCAATTCTGTGGCGTTGGTTTGTGAGTTCTCATCATTGACCTTATCAGAGTTATCACCGTTCAAATGTTGACTTGGCTCTTGATCTTGCCCCTTGATAGGCTCACCTAGAGTAGTCCCAATAGATTGAGCAATGCCGTTGCTTTGCTGATTCTTGTTCTTGTTCTTGTTCTTGTTCTTGGATATATCGCCATCACTCAATGGTAAATCGGTGAAGCCATCGTCATCGACTTGTGTTATAGATGTATCTTCCTCTTCCTCAATTGGTTGATTGTCAGAATGGAAGGCGGAATGAATAGAGTTTTCTGGGGTTGCCGCTGGTGGGGAGAAAGGATTGTTGTCCTCTTCTTCATGGAAGGACATCTTGGAATTGACAGAGTGTTGAGTATTGAATTGAGATGTGAGGACTTTTGAAAGGTGAAGTATACAAGGTGTACGGAACGTATGAGAAAACTGAAGTCAATTCTTTCGAGTTTAGATCATGGACCCGCTCCTTGTTTATCTGTGTATGGCGTCTGGCGGCGCTGGCAATTACCGTAACGCTACATGCGGAGCACATTTCGCGCCTGTAACTCATCTAGCCTTCCCAATTAGGGATATTTCCCGTTTTTTCCTAATTAGGCCTGAAGGCTGTTGATCTGATTCAGATACAAAGGCCAGCTGTGATCTTAACTCTAGAATCTCAGCGCAAGTTTTCTTCCATTGACACTCTCATTGGTTACTAAGATATCTTCAAAACTGTCATTCAATTCACTCTTCTTTCAAAGCAAATAATGACAATACGACAAAGAGTAATCAGGAAACAATCATTCCTCTCCCGTATTAAGGCATATCCCTTTGATCTTCTTCTTTCAATCAATGAGCAAAGAGAATTGATAGACTGGGATTCTCACGCTATTACATTTGCATTACCCTTGGGTTATTCTCTTACTTTTTTCTTCTTCCTCTGTACCTTCATATTAGGATTGGGGACCAAGAAGGAAACTTCACAATACTTTGACTATCAAGATTTTGACACTGTTCTATCTCATGAGACGTTAAATGGGGATCATGCACACACTTCAATGCTGGAAAAACTGACCAATGCTGTACTTTTAATGCTATGGAGTGTATGTATCTTCAACTCGTACCGCTTCTTCACAAGATCAAGGTCCTACTATATCTACAACAAGGATTTTGATGATAATAACAACGCCTCACTTACCAAAATTGAAAGATCAAGATCATTCCTAGAGAACGTCCAAGAGTATTTCCAGCTGGTTAGATCAGCAGGTACTATTGACACTTACTGGGAATTGAAGGTCTGGGATCCTTCCAAGTTCTCCACTTATCTTTTCATTTCTTTCTCTCCTTTGAATTTGATGTATCTTAGATCAGCTACTCCAATCACATTCTCCACCTTGTTCTTTTCCTTGTTGAACTCTTTTTTATTGCATTATCTCATCATCTTCAAGTTCACTCAGCAGGTTCAAGACAAGAAAACTCTCTATGAGGAGACAATGGATGAATATCAAAGAAAGTTTGTCAATCCACGATTATCGACAAAGAAACGTTCAGTTGGTATTGATGCCACAAAAGGTCCTTACAGTGATGAATATGTAACCACTGAAGCACCAGGGAAATATCAAAAAATATTCAAGACACATGACTTGAAAGGAAGAGAAGTTACAGAGTTTTATAACGAGGATTCAAGGGAGTTTGAAGTCATTGATGCAAATTCTTATGGTAAACAAAGGCACAAACGAATGCTCAGCCCAGTGAAAGCAGGGTTTGGTTCATATCTGTGAAACATATAATGATATTTCTGCTTCTTGATTTTTTTTTTTAATTAATAGACATACACGTAATTGATACTATCCCTATATGCATATATAATCATCTTTAAAGATCGTCCCAGCCAAATAACAAGTTGTTGACGTAGTCCAACCACGTCATTTGTGCTTTCATTTCCAAATACTTCTTGCTCAATTCCTTATCACCGTTCTTATTAGGCGTAACAAAGATCTTATCGTCATGTTTCAACACGATCTTATTGTTCTTGAAACGGTTGACAAAATCAAGATACTCGTCATTTCCCTGTGCATCGTCATCAACTTTGAAATGAGTCAAATCCAGATCTCCCTTCATTATCTTGTCCATATTTTGCTTGGAGTACCTCACACAGCCTATCAAACAACCATGGAATGTTTCACCATTCTCTTCAACAGCTCTCACAGAAGAAGCCTTGTTATCATAAGTGAGACGTACCCAGCCATTCCCCGTATAGATAGGATAGGATCTTTGAATCTTCTTGGAGTCCTGTGGTCTTTGGAAGAACAAAGTATCCCTTCTGATGGCCTCGAAGTCCTCAAGGATGTTACCGAACTTGGCAAAATGTCTGATAACTTGGTTGGCTATTGATTCAGGGTATCCAAACACTAAGATGGACGATTCGTTGTTCGAAGTTGGCAATTGGGTATATTTGGAGTTATCCGGTGATGAGCTGAAATGTTGTTGTTTTTGGAATTCAGAATCGTGTTGTGAATGTCTTGGTGGTTGCAATGAGAATCTGGAGGAATGAATAGAACCTGCGGATCCTGGTTTGGAGAATGAAGAGTTGTTTGTGCTTGACAAGGAGCCAATTGTAACAGTGGAGGTTGAGGATATTGGTCTGTGGAATCCAGTGTGTGAATCTAGTTCAGAGTTGTCTTCATCCATCAGATCGTTGAGAGTTCTTAAAGGCGGCAACTCGTCTTGAAGACTGGTGATGTGTGAGTTGGCGTCTTGAGCAGAAGACTTTCTTGTCCCAAAACTAA
This sequence comes from Waltiozyma pijperi, assembly GCA_030582275.1. Classification (NCBI taxonomy): domain Eukaryota; kingdom Fungi; phylum Ascomycota; class Saccharomycetes; order Phaffomycetales; family Wickerhamomycetaceae; genus Waltiozyma; species Waltiozyma pijperi. Next base: position 51,883 of record JAKTWX010000054.1, read on the forward strand.
CCATGTTGAAAGAGGTCTTGGTGCTGGTTGACTTAGAAGCGGAAGATGATAGACCTGTAGAGGATCTTGCCTTGTTGTTTAGTAAGAACGAGGAGTCTGGGTCGGCTTCTTCGTAGTCTAAATCTCTCTTGATAACCTGAAAAGGGACGGCTCTCTTCTTCGGGTTATTGAACCAGGATGGCTGCTCACTTGTTGATCTGAACTGCTGATTCTGTTGTTTGTTCAAATCACTGGCACTGCCACCCAGGAAGTTCAAGCTGGTCTTATTCAGTGATGGTGAAGAAGGAACCTGTGAGAATTGCTGTGTCTCTAATGAATGAAATCTCTGGTTGATTGCAGCAACGGTTAGTGGCTCATTACTGGATTGGAAGAGGTCAGCATGCTTTTGAACTGGTGTTCTTCTAGGAGAATTCTCATCATGTGAAGATCTTCTGTCTGGTGAATTTGTGTTTAAATGTTTCAAATGGGCGAATTTCGTATTCGTTGGTGTGTCTGTCACTTTGAGAATATCAAAGTTCTTTTCGTACACACCGCCAAACATGTTCTTGGAATAACCATTAGAATCTCTTTGAAACGAAGACATCTTGAACTTTAGATATTAATAGTGGCCTAAAGTGGTCAATTGAATCCAATCAGGTGGTACTGTTGCAATTGGAGAAATAGAGGATCAAGGATTCTGAGTCTTGGTTTTAATCACATTTCAAGCTAATAAACATCAAAAACTTCAAATTTTGGATTTTCGCGAATCCTAATATGAACTATGCCAGAAACGGAAATTCAGTTTAAATCCCCGATCAGGAAAGTTTTGAGTTTGTTTACAAAATTCCAGATCAGGAAATAGCCTTAAATCATGGAAAATCTGACGTAAAAATAGCCTAGCAAAATGCAAGATGTAAGTGCTCAATTCTTGATGACTTGGTATCCATTAAATTGATCTTTGTTCCATGCATATCTGAAACTCATCACAAATCCTCTGCAATATCAAAAAATAATCAACAGCAACCTTGGAGGATTTAAAGTTGTTTTTTGTCGTCTGACAGACTTGCTTATTTCTGTCCCGATTCATATTATAACAAACCATACCCACATCAACATTTCCTTACTTCATTCTGCTTCATCCCTCTTCCTGATTGCATCAGACTCCATAAGACTCTTAACAAGCAATTCACATTCACTATAGCAACAACTACAACCGCAACTAATTTTATAACCTTAACTATAACCTCCTGTCTCTCACTATACAATGAGATATCTCAGTGAAAATCAGTTTGATGTCTACGAGGAGATAGGCAAAGGTGGGTTCGGTGTTGTTTATCGAGGGTTTGACAAAGTCACAAAGAAACAAGTGGCGATCAAACAGATAGATTTGGAGATGAATGAAGATCTCGTAAGTCTTCAGAAGGAAATAGGGATACTTAGCCAATGCCATCATAGAAATATCACAGAATACGTTGGTTCTTTCGTGAAAACATTCAAGCTTTGGATCGTGATGGAGTACATCGATGGTGGGTCATGCTTGGATCTGATGAGACCAGGACCTTTGAGAGAGAACTACATCGCTATCATTCTGAGAGAAACTCTTTATGCCCTGGATTACTTGCATCAAAACAGTCGGATTCATCGTGATATCAAGGCTGCAAATATTCTTCTAAGCTCCAATGGTTGTGTCAAATTGGCCGATTTCGGTGTCTCCACTCAGCTATCCAACAACATGTCTAAACGTAACACTTTCGTTGGCTCTCCTTACTGGATGTCCCCAGAGGTCATTTTGGAAGAAGACTATAACTTCAAAGCCGATATCTGGTCACTCGGTATCACTGCTATTGAACTTGCCAAAGGCACTCCCCCACAGTCAAAGTTACCACCGATGAGAGCACTATTCAAGATTCCCAATCAGACTCCTCCATACTTGAAAGACGATGAAGATGACGATAGTGATGACGAAAGTCTGGAGAATAGAAGAACCTACTCCTTGGAATTCAAAGATTTTGTGAGAACATGCCTCGTTAAGAACCCAAACGCAAGGCCAACCGCATCAAAGCTATTAAAGCATGACTTCATCACTAACGCTGGGTCCATTGAGTCTTTAATTGACTTGATAACAAGAAAGAATTTCTGGATTAGCAAGCATCAAGACAAGAAGGTGACGCGGTATTACATTCCTACTATTGCCGATGAAGTTGACGACCTTGCGGAAGACAACCGGGATGGGCCTATTGAGTTTGACTTCGACACAATAATAAAAGCAACAAATACCATGAGACCCCCACTGATGAATGTCAACTTGAATAAGCTCAACGAAGATCCTTTCGCTTCCAACACAATAGATGATTTGGGTAGGTTGTCACTATCTGGTGCCAGTACTATTAAAGTTCCAAAGAAGAGAGTGACCAAACCCACAGAAAAGTTGCCACCATTGGCTACCCCTATGAACACTCCACATCATTCATCTTCTGATTTGGAAAGTGTCTCCCCAACGCACACCTTTGGCGGTATCAAGTCAGAGTTGAGTCAAGTATTCGAGTCCGTGTCAGCTGAATTGGAAAGCTATCTTACAGAAAAGGATGGGCATATTCTCAACACCATCAGATCAAAAATGTGTGAATTGAGCGATTCAAATCTCACCAAATTCATCAGTCTCTTTACAACTAGCATTACTAACAACTCGAATTTTACACTTGATGATACGCCAATGACATCCAGTGATAGCACCACGTCCATTCCAAGATCACTCGCTTCACAAAGATCCAGTACTTCATTGAGATCCAGATCGTCTAGTGGATCATTAAAGCCACGCACTCCAAGTCCAACAAAATTCATTACACCTTTACTTGAAACAACGCAAGAAGAATTAACACCAGTGTTTAAACCAAGCATTCTCTCTACCCCAACCAAAAGACGAACATCTGTGACTTCTAAAATGAACTCAATGACACCAAAGTTGAAAAATAGAGTCACTGCTACACCAAGTAAACGCACAACGACTAACTCTAACGGATCTGTGACTCCTGGTATGAGAACAAGGATTCAATTCAGCCCAAGTAAGCCTAGACTCAGTGCTCCATTGATGCCAGATTTGAAAAGAAGAGAGTCTGATAGACAACTTTTGGCTCATAACTGGGATAATTTGTGATTGATGAATCCTCTCTTTCCTAAGATAATGGCATTCCCTCGGAAGAATATATGACAATATTTATTTAGTTGAACCTTGAAAGGCTCCTCCACTCGGTCTAGATAAAGCTTGTAAGTTTAACATCCGAACATCACATTGCACTTGAATAGCTGCTGCCCCTACCACAATTGTGTAATATATAATGTGTTGTTCGATAGAAAAGCTAGCTAGACAATATATATTATATATACCGTACATATATTGTAATTAAACAATTAATTCGACGTTGTATATTATAAATAATTAGTACGTACTATACATGAGCTATCTATAAGTACAACATTTAATGTGATATAATTTATATTATTGCCATATATAATTGATCAGGTTTAAGGACTTTTATCAGTTTATATCATAAATTAATGACACTAGCTCTAATTTATACGTTACAAAATTAATAAGCTATATAATTTAAATACAGACGGATCTCTAACTGAGTTTAAGCGCTGTATCAATAACTTGATATATTTAGCAGGCCGTTTAAAGAATATCATAATATTATTTAAGCTTTATTGAGGTTTACTTACCTGTCTACAGTTGTATAGATAGGATTTGTACCTCAGTGTTGACTTACTTTATAAAATACTATCTAGAGCTATAATAAAAACAGGCTAAGTAAAAGAACAGGGAATCTTCTCCTTTATAGAAGATCTGGAGAGACGTGAACATATCTTGTAGGTTGTAATCAATCCGGCGGTGTTTCCTCTTTGGGAAGGTATAGCCTATCATCTCAATCTGTTCCCTAACATTCCCCCCATTTTCAATGAAGAAGTACACAACTTCTTTATCAAAACCTTCTTAACAAATTAAGCCTCTGTCCTTAGTAATTGTCTTCTAGCTCAAAACAAACAAACACAAAACACAAAAATATCAAACAAAAACAACTTCGAAATAAACTTCAAATAGTACCACTCAAATCTTTGTTAGACTTGACGTATTCTTTAACCATATTAGCAGCTGTCTTTTCAACTCTGTCTCCTCTGAACAATCCTTATAGGTTCTGAAGACCAGGGCTGGAGCAGATGGTGGCAAGGGAGGATCCTTCC
>JAKTWX010000055.1:9288-24264 GCA_030582275.1 Waltiozyma pijperi
GGAAAGGTCACGTGATAAGAAGTAGTTAAAAAATGGAATTGCGGGGTACAATTTCAGAATATCAGCGCATACAAAATGGCAATGCTGTAACCAGGCTTCAGATCAGCAAACAGCTATAGACTAAGCTTACGTACAGACCCAACGATCTAACAATAGAAGTCAAGGAGGTCCCTGGAAACAATTCCTGAAGACTGAAGTGTAATTAGCTGGATTTAGTTCGTTGCATTCAAGCTTTAATTCTCGGCACCTGGGCAGACGACTGATAAATTAATTTCTAACAATGCAATATCGGTGCCGAGAAAGTATAAAATTTTAAACTTCTGTCCTGAAATTGTGACACAACTTTAAATCCTCACCGTAGAATTACGGCATACGCGTTAAACTTTTAACCGAGGCTGGCGCTATTATTATTAATGAGATCACACGTCTTCAATTGATCATCTGTGGAGACTGCACAATCAAAGAGACCCTTTCAAATATCATAGCTGAAGTGGCCGAATGGAACGTCAACTGTACCCCACAATTCAGGACACGGCTTGATCCGGTTAATTAATAATTATCAAAAGTTCAATTCCTTTCTTACAAAGGATATATTCCAGATGATCTTCCCCAGAGCCATGACCACTCCTCAACTAGGCATATAAATATCCTTAACTTACTCCCATCTTACACCTCTGTCAAATATGTCGAACCATTTACATTGGGATCCATCTTCAGGAACACAACCCCACATGAATTCACAGCAACAACAACAACAACAACAACAACAGCAGCAACAAACGATCATGTCAGACTCTCAGCCAATCAAAGACATAGAAAACCAACTCTCCAACGATGATGCAGAAGATCAAGTGACAAAGATTCAAACAGCAGGTGACAATTCAGAATATATCCTCATAGGTCGTACCAAAGTTTTAAAATCCGAATTGATTGGTGCTTTCGCCGGTACGTTGAATCCTGGTTTAGCTGCACCTTCTCCATACAAATTTGGGAATCCCGCCCCTTTAGGTTTATGTGCCTTTGCCTTAACGACTTTTGTCCTATCCTTGGTGAACGCTAGAGCTAAAGGTGTTCACACTCCTAATATCGTCACGGGGTTAGCTATCTTTTATGGCGGGTTGGTTCAATTGTTAGCTGGGATGTGGGAAATCGCCTTGGGAAACACTTTTGGTGGTACTGCTTTATCATCATATGGTGGGTTTTGGCTATCCTATGGGGCTATTCAAATCCCATGGTTTGGTATTGGTGCTGCTTACGCTGATAAGAATGATTTAGCTAATGCTGTTGGGTTTTATCTTACTGGTTGGACCATCTTTACTTTCTTACTTGTCCTTTGTACGTTGAAGTCCACTGTGGCTTTCTTCTCTTTGTTCTTTTTCCTTGATATCACATTCTTATTATTGGCCTTGGGAGAGTACACAGGGAAAGTTGGTGTCACGAGAGCCGGCGGTGTCTTTGGTATCATCACTGCCTTCATCTCTTGGTATAATGCCTTCGCAGGTATTGCTACTAAGGAGAACTCATACTTTACCGCTTACGTTGTCAACTTGCCAGGTGCAAAGAAAGCCAAGTGGTACCGTTGAATGGGTTGGTGACAAAATTCTTAGGATACATTATTTTTTCACTCCTTATAATTCTGCTTACATGATTGAAAACAGCTATATAAACACAAATTAGAGTTGCTGGTACCTTTCCAAAAACTTATATAATTATTTATTCATAAAACATTCACTTTGTACTTGCAGTCTTTATGTCAAGTGTAAAATCTATTACAAACAGGTCAATTTAGTACTGCTTGATAATATATGCCACCCGCTGGGATCGAGCCAGTGGCCATTTCGCTGAACAGAAAGAGTTTATAGTCACGTGGCTTAATAGCAGAAGAAAATCTTCAAGTTCAACGATCTGTTTTTAACTGGTTCAAGTTGTTGAATGGAGAAGCAAGCTAGAACAATAGTTAGTAAGATGTTAAATTAATGGCATGGATACCTGACTGTAGTTTTTTAACCTCCATAAGAAATTAACCCTGAGATTATTGAAATCTCTAACAAACACACGTGATTATTTAGGAGCTACGTTTCAGTTACCCTACGAAATGACGTCAGTTTCCCTGTACAGAATGGCAGAATATTACCAAATTTAGCCACATTCATGCTGCTCTTACCAAATATTATTGCGGTTGAGCCGGCGACGACGTCGAGTGGGTTGCGAAAATGCCTATGTAGCTGTTTGAACGAAGAAAAAAAAAAATTGACAGTTTCATGGACCACCACATGTCAATGATCAAGATGTAGTTAAAAGGTTAAGATCAATTGATTTTAATATATTAAAAATGTCCAGAGTTTTCTTCGAAGTCACTTCCAACAGTATGTGATGCTATTTGGGTAATTGAGACTGAATTGAGATGGATTGAATGGGGTTAATAAGAAGCTTGAATTTCACATGTCTTTTTGTGTTATTTGTGTTAATTTTTGCCACCGTTCCTAACAACTTTGCCACTCAATTAACTGTTTGACACATTAGGAGCTCCGTTTGCTAACATATCAATTCCAATAGACGAACCATTAGGTAGAATTGTTTTTGAATTATACAACGACGTTGTCCCAAAGACCACTGAAAACTTCAGAGCCTTATGTACTGGTGAAAAGGGTTTCGGTTACGCCGGTTCTCCATTCCACAGAGTCATTCCACAATTCATGTTACAAGGTGGTGACTTCACCAGAGGTAACGGTACCGGTGGTAAGTCCATCTACGGTGAAAAGTTTGCCGATGAAAACTTCTCCAAGAGACACACCAAGCCAGGTTTATTATCCATGGCCAACGCTGGTCCAAACACCAACGGTTCCCAATTCTTCATCACCACTGTCCCATGTCCATGGTTAGATGGTAAGCACGTCGTCTTTGGTGAAGTCGTTGAAGGTCTGGACATTGTCAAGAAGATTGAATCCTTAGGTTCTAACTCTGGTGCCACCAAGTCTTTATTAGTCGTCTCCAAGTCTGGTGAATTATAAATCTGATCACTTTGTTGTGGTTTTGGTTTCTTTCTTCAAAATAGGTTTTGAGGTGACTGTATGCCCTGCTTGTTGATTCTTGTGGGGTGGTATGGTGTGCCTTTATGGAAAATTTAGCTTTTATACTTTAAGAAAAGATTTCTGATTTTATTGTTAAACATTTGAGTTTCAGCTCATCATTCATACAGTGGACTAAAGTACATGCATTTAATTATATTAATGGTATTATGCTTCCTAACTCTCCTTAAAGGGCCAATTTCTCCAAGCCTTTCTTCAAATCAACACCATCATCATCGCCATCCATATCACCCGCCAACCCTTGTTCATAAATTTCCTTCCCTGATAATTTCCCATTATGCAGTTTCAAATTTCTCTCTCTGATTCTTTCATTTATGCCCATTTCCTCTCTAAATCTCAATCTCCAAGCCTCAAAGGATTCCTTGGTGACAGCGGTACCGATGAACTTCTTTTGCGCTTCTCTTTCTCTCTCTAGGAGTTCCTTTTCGTATTCTGCGTTGAGTTCGTCGAGTTTACTTTGGAAGATCTCCTCAGCGGCGTCTTTCAAAGTGGAAGCCAATGTGAACACGGAGGGCATACCGATGTTTTCATTAGCCTCTTCGATCAGTCTCTGTGTCAATTGGTCGACATCCTCATCGTAGAAGTCGACTTGTTCTGATAAACGAACCAATTTCGTACCACCGTTTGCATCTTCATCATCTGCGAATTCGTCTTGTTCTTCTTCGGATTCAGAATCACCTTCAACTTCCTCCACCTCGTTGAGATCGATGGAGATCTCTGGGACCTCTTCCGGGTATTGTTCTGGGTATGTGATGTTTAGAATTAAGGAATGTTTACGTTCACTTTCAGTGTCCAATTTGAGAAGGATGGAGAATTGAGTCTCTGAATGGATTGTTAATTCATCTGGGTAAATGGACTCAAGAATCTCGATTTCTTGAGCTTGCTCTTCTTTGTAGTCCATGGCGTGGCCCTGTGTGTGTTATGTATTATGAGACTGGGAGAAAAAGAAAAACTTCTTTAGATATTTTATCCTATTCAACTATTTAACTATTTAACGTCCAAGATTAATTTAATTTCCAGCGCCGATTTTAAATTTGAGCTCGCATCGCTGACATAAGCGAAATCTCAAAAAATTATTTGTACTTGCACCAAAAAAAAATACAAATAAAAATTTAAACACATGAAAGCGTTAGTACAAATTGATTTGAATTTCACCATAAACACTTCAATTCCCATTCAATTCTCCTGAATAAAGATCCCACCTTTCCCCTCGAAACATCACCATGTCAGAAATAGCAACAATCATAACACAAACCCGAGTCAAACTACTCGAGAAGGGTCCAACAGAAGCCCTAAAGTTTCTCAAACAACACAAATCTCATGCCAACACAACCGAATACCTACAAACCATCGGTGAATTGTACCTGGAGGAAGGTAAACCAGACAAAGCATACAAGAACCTCATCAAGGCCATGGAGATGGACCCACAGGGTGAGAAGGGGTACGGTAAGTTCTTCTACCTGGGCCAAATCATTGGGGGTGAGAATGGTGTCAAGTTGATTAACCAAGGGTTGGAGTTAATCTATGTCAAATTGCAAGCCTTAGCCACAGCAGAGACCATTGATGACCAATTGGTGAAAGATTTCAACTTTGGGATCTTCACACAGGTCGAAATCTGGATGACGGATCTCTGTATGGCCCCAGAAGCAGAGGAGAAATGTGTCGAGTTGATCAGTAAAGCGCTGGAGATTGACGGCACGAATGGGGAAGCGTGGGCCTTGTTCGGGTCCATCAAAGTGTCTCAGTCTAAGCCAGAGGAAGCCGTGGAGTGCTTCAACAAGGCGTGGGAGTTTTTCCAAGAGAAGAAGACTCGTATCGCCAACACTGTGGATGAAGCCGATGATTTCAACGCTCAAGTGATCGAATTGATCCAACCTGTTGTCAATTTGTTGAAATTAGGGGTCGAGTTGATGCAGTTTGAGACTTGTTTTGACATTGCTGCGTTCGTGAAGGAGTTGGATGAAGAGATCGTGGAGGCTTTGTACCTCTCTGGGTTTGTCATTTATTTGCATTTCAAGAAACCTCAATACGAGGCCACATTAGCTGGTACTGGCACTGAGTTCAATTTTGAAGATTTCACCAATTTCAAGTTGGATTTGAACAAGATTGAAAAGAACGATGAGAATATCTTATACTTGAAGACTTTGAACGACGATTTCTCCAAGGTTTTAAAGATTCAAGAGAACGGCAATGAAGAAGTCGATCCAGACGTGCTGGGGCATATTGCAGCTTTGATTAACGAAATTAAAGAGTCTGATTCCGGGGATTTGTTCAACGGATTGGATAACATGGAGGTCACAGAGGAAAACTGGGAAGATGAAATTGAATACGATTAGATTATGTGACGTGTATAAAAGAATAAATTCCTACAAAAAGATCATATATATATATATATAAATTACATGCTTCAAATGAAAATGAGAACTTTCACTCGACCCACCCACTTAACCCGTAACTCACGTACAAATATCGTAACAAAAATCAAACAGTGCAACAATTGTATGAAACCACGCTAACATATAAATGGTTCGTTCTGGCTGTTTGAATGAAGAGTGTGTTAAAACTTGACCATATCATTCGTCATGGTGCCATAAAAACTTCAACACTTCAACGTTAGAACTGCGAACTTAATCGCGCTAATTCCTTGTTAAGGAAGAATAGTCACGTGGCAGCCCTGACTGATTATATATGGAGGCTACGAAACGAAAAGAACAACAAATTGATCATTTCTCTTAAAACAGAACAAAAGCCATACAATCATTAATTATCATCAGTTGAGAGTCACACTTTCAAACCTTTGACAGCGTCTCCTAAAGAATCCCCCTCATCCTCAGTTTGCCAATCTTCCTCCTCATCAACGATATGTCTCCTTAGTGGCTGATCCTCCTCCTCTTCTTCTGTGACCAATCGAACATATTCCTCAGGGATCAACCCCATTTCCCCCGTTTTCAAATCACTTGCAACAAGCCAGCCTTGACCATATCTATAATTAATCCAAATCTGTTGGCCTTCAAACAATTCAATCTCGTTTTCATTCTCAGGCGTGAATGCGAACAATGCAATTGCCTTAGTGTTTAATTCGGACTCTTCTAAATCTGTAGGTGTGTAAAGTTGAGACTCATCATCTCCATCGTCTTCTGCTTCATATTGATATTCTGATTCTTCATTCTCGCATTCAGCGTCATAGGATTGGGATATGCTAGGGGCAGGGATGATGGAGTATCTGTTCGATGCTGATATTATGGGTGTTTGGAACTCTTCTTCTCCTTCAGATTCACTCGGCAGTATTTGTAAAGGTCCGTAATGTAATGGGGAAGTTTCTGCGTATCCAAAGTCCTTGACTGATACCTCAAGATGTGTGGTCATTTCGTAGAATAATGTGAAGTTGAGAGATTCTTGTATATATGTGAGGCGAGATAAAGATCTTTATTTTCTTTCTTTCAAAGCGAGTGGATAAAATTAACAATTAGTTGATTGATACAATTGTAAATTAAGGGGTAAATTTTTGTTTATGTTTCATTTCAGGGCGCCTTACTCTTTTTTTTTTCCATATAAAAATCACCAGCCATGTCAGATCTTCTACACCGCGAATGTGCGCGAATTGGTACTATACAGCTGTACTAGGGCCTAGTTTAAAAATTATGACAGGTTTTTGTTTGACATCACACATCTCGTAAATTTACACATCACAAATTCAACTGTTATTTGATCCTATTTTTAATCAACATAGCCCTATATAGATTATTACATCAACTGCAAAGTATAATGACGACGAACCACAAACCTACTTTTGAATCACGTGCAGGGAGGGATCTTCAACCTTCTTCTATCTCCCACTCCAGGAAAGTTGCAGGTCATACCAAATTGAAATATCGTGATGGATATCTTGGAGAGAAGGAAAGTAAAGAGAAGTTCAATGAGTTGAGGAAAGAGTTGAGGGATAGAGACAGAGAAGGTAGGAACAACAAGGAGGTTAAGCTGCTTGAAGGTGAGGTTGATACAGTTGAGAAGCAAGAGGATCAGGATCATGAGAACAAACAGCAAGAAGGAGAGGTTAAGGCAGAAACAAAGACACAGATAGAGACAAAGATATCAACAGCTGAAGAACAGCAACAACAGCTAGATGACTCAGATACAGACTCAGACTCAGGCTCAGATTCAGAAGACGAAGCAGAACTCCTTGCAGAATTAGCCAAAATCAAAGCAGAACGTGCTGCTGCTAACAACACCACCTCCACCACTGCTAATGGCACCACCACCACTACAAACGAATCTTCTTCAATAGCCACAACGACAGAACCAGTAAAGAAATCATGGCGTGATAAATCAATCTTTAAAGCCCATCGTAACAATTCAACACATCATCAAAATAACAAAAGACAAAGAGAGCAAGATGAATATATCAATGATATGATTAAAGGTCAAGGACATAAGAGATTCATGGATAAGTTTATAAGGTGATTCTATACATGCTATTTATGTGTTCTATACGGCTGTAATAATACCTACGTTTTGTAACTTTTTCCCACCCACGTACCCTGATACTCACAGCTACTTATTTTATTGAAGTATTCACTTCAACGTTCTGTTGATTTGGTACACTTAACAATAAACGGTAAAACACAATACAACACTCTAGCAGCTTCACACCTGCGGAAATAGAAGAACTATCTTCTAGTGTTCATAATGAGAGATCAATGAAGTCAATAGCTTGGAGTTGATCCATATTGACGTTGAGATTTTTGGGTATTGATTTTTATAGCTGCCGCGAATACAGCAGCTCCTATCAGAAGATAGCTGGTAGCAGCTACAACATGATTGTAAATAATAAGTAAGCTACTGATAGGTATTGTTACATCCTCTTTGCTACATATATGATATTGTAAGCATAAGTTACAACCCAAGTATAAATTCTCCCACCCACGTACCCTGATACTCACTTCTTATTTCACTAAACAGATATTATTTGCATAATTCTGAACTAAGGACGTTCAGCACAAACTAATCCGTTAGCAACGTTTAATCCAACATAAACACTCAGGCCATTTTGAATTTTGAGAAACGATTTCCTATTCATAAATCAATAACCATACCAAACAAGGAAGTTGAATAACCAAACTTTTTTGTAGTATAACCATACATTGTTAGTTGTGGTCATGATATTATGTGTCAGGGTTAAGGAGTGCAGTTCATGTGAATGAAATTTCATAAATTTATAATTTATAATGACTGTAAGATATTTATAATTTTATCGTTTAGCAGCTAGCCGCCAATAATTATAATTATATATACAAAGAATATATCGGAGAGTGCAGCGAGGAAGATACTTGCAATTGTATATAATATCAACTGCTTGAGGCAGCTTGACTGTAGGCCGGTTTAGGTCATATGATATTACAATGATATCCTAGATACCTTTCAACTTCTCGTTATATCATGCAGTATTCATTAAGTTTCTATAAAATCAATTAAGTAGTGTCATATTAATTATTTAGCCTTACCAGTGATCTTCCCCCAACAAACTTTTAGAACATCCCCAACTAATCTTAAACCATTATCACCTCTAACAGCATCGCCATTTTCTTGTAATCTTCTCAATAGGTAATCCTTAGTTTCCAAAGGAGGACCCCAAGGAACGTACTTGACCAACTTGTTAAACTTCAAATCTTGAGTGACTTCGTAAGCCAAAGTATCAGCCATACCCAACAATTGCCCCACGATCAACTTGTTCTTATTGGCAGGGGTGATTTGAGAGAGTAAGTTCAAAGTGGAAGGCTTGTTATGAGAAGCGATCAACAAATGGTCAATGTTTGTCTCCTTAGTGGCCAATTTGGAGAGAATTTGATTGACACCGGTATCATAGTTCAAATCGGTTTGTTCCTTAGTGGCGAAGATCACAGATCTATCTGGTTCCGAATGGATATAGGCACCTCTAACCAACTTGTAACCAAGCTTGAACCCTTGTTGCTTAGCGATGGCGTCATCCTTTTGGATTTGGGGAATAGAGTCACACAAGTACATTTGAACGGTACCCATCACTTCAACAGGTCTAGTCAAGGCGTTGAACTTGGCGGATAAGTCACGTTGAAGCTTGTAGACCCCTTGTTGCATTTGATAGTTTTCAGCATCGATACAGGTGACAAAGGCGGCTTCTTCTCTGAGTGGGAATAATTGTTTGAACTCGTCGTTCAATTTGGCAACTTCTTGACAGACTTTTTCACAGTTTTGAGAAAGTTGAGCAAAGGCAGCGGCGTATTGTGGTTTATCGTGATGGATCAAAACATTAGCTGGGTCCTCAATCAAGGCGGAAGGTTTCAAGACAATGTAGGAAGGAGCAACATCGTTGGCGTCTGCGGCTTGCTGCAACTTGCTCATCATTTGAACCTTGAGGATTGTATGCAAGGAGTCAACGGTTTCGTTGACGATGTAGTCAGAGTCAATACCAACTTTAGTACCATCTGAATTCTCAATAGTCAAAGACAACAACACATTGCTGATGCCTCTCTTCTCCAAAGTCTCAGTCTTCTTGATCACCTCAGCAGGCGTGGACCCACCAATGTAGATATCACCAATGAAGAAGTTCAGAATTGGGAATGGGATGTATGGGAACAAGGCAATAACAGCGTTTAAAACTGGTTTTGAAGAGGTGGTTAAGCCGATGCAGAAGTAGGAGAAAAGAGTCTTTGCAGGGAGGGAGTTCAAGTATCTGAGCTCCTTTGTGATTGTGGCGGTAGTAGTTGTGGAGGTGGCTGTGATTGGTTGTTGAGTGGTGACAGAGGTACGTGATTGGTTGTTACCAGTATGAAGTTGTGACGTGAGCACTCTTCTGGAGCTGAGTGTGGTCAATAAGGCAGGGTTGGCCCTTGTTGATTTTGTGAATAAGCGAAGCATAACTTTGGTTGAGATGGGGTGAGAATTACAAGTCTTTGAATAGACAAAGTAGTGAACTTGTCATGATGAAGATGGAAGGAACGTGAATCCTTTATATATAAACAAAGATGATGCCCATAGCTGACTTGGCTCATCGAAAGTTTAAACGTTATCGAATCATGAGAAATTCAAGGACATCACAAGCGATGCGATGTAATTCCCCCATACTAATACTTTCGCCGTCACACATAATCAGACCTCCCGCGATTGCTCGCTCAGATGCACCGATTTCGCATCTGATCGGTTGCAATTTGGCGGAGAGTGCGCTGAGAGTCTCGCTAATTTTGGGGGGATTCGTAAAACAAAGCGGAGTTTGGGGGCCTCGCTTACTGTTTACTTTAACGGGTGGCTTGCTCGCTGGAGTTTGCCTGATTTGATACAAAGTGTGGAATCAGATTTAATAATTATAATTGATAGGTTCTGATGTTCAACAAGGTAATATATGGTCACTAGTGATACATACAGGTCTTGTTAAAGGTAAGTGTTACCTTCTCACAACGCTACTTGTCTTCATTCTTCAGTCAATTCACGTGAGACTGAATTACATTCAAACTCCAACTATAGTTATCATATAAACAGCTAATATTTCGCAGCTGAAAGATTTCCAGTTCATCACACTATTTTTCTCCAATTCTACTACTTCCCATATATCTCATGATCTTTCGTTATCTTTGAAGATCCAGCCTCACACAACCACCATCACCACACTATAACATCATCATAACTAGCACCAAAATGCCACCAAGAGTACCCAAAACATCCAAACCAGCAGCAACAACCAAACGACGTATAAACAAGTCAAACACATCCAAACCAACAGCCACTCAAAGACGATTCAATCGTAAGAACAACGGCTGTTGGACCTGTCGACGTCGTAAAGTGAAATGTGATCTTCGTAAGCCTCATTGTTCAAGATGTGAAATAGCCAGTATCCCATGTGAAGGATTTGATGTCAAATTGAATTGGGGTGAACCTTTAACCGTTGGTAATTTCATCAAAGTGGAAGCTGATCAAGACACCAATTCCGTGTTCCAAGGGAAGGGAATCAGTGTCAGACGGTCTGAGATTGATAGATGTGAGTGGGGCGATAAGGCGTATGTTTGGTATCATGATATCGATCTTGATTTGGAGCTTTTGGATTTACAAATGGTTAACAGAGGCAGCGGGAATATGCTGAGAAGAGGTCCGTTTGCCAAATGGAGAGGTGTTGAGTGTGAACAAGAGGAGAAAGCGGAGGAGAAGGTAGAAGAAGAAGAAAAAGTCAAGGCACAAATAAGGACGAACACCGACGAAGTTGAAACGGCCTCTGTGAAAATCATTGAAAACCCAGGAAGGTTACACTATATTCTGCAGTCGATTCCTTTGATAAACCATTTCTTCTTCCATCAAAACAAGATCTTACCATTCCAACTAATAACAAATCATCAGAAAGAATCACTGATTTCCAGATTCTTTCTTTCTCAGGGCTCAGACCACATCTCCTTTAACATTTTATTGATCTTGACCT
Source organism: Waltiozyma pijperi (assembly GCA_030582275.1). NCBI lineage: Eukaryota > Fungi > Ascomycota > Saccharomycetes > Phaffomycetales > Wickerhamomycetaceae > Waltiozyma > Waltiozyma pijperi. Next base: position 20,815 of record JAKTWX010000055.1, read on the forward strand.
TAGTGTCTCAATTCTCACAAGGGCACAATGTGCCCAACGTGGAGAAGGCCTATGACAGCCTGTTACAGTATCACAACACGATTCCTCAGCAATTGTCATCACAAGACGAAGAAATGTTTCTTTCACTGTTGGTTGTGCTAGCTAAGTACCCTATCACCACAACAGGTACGAATCTAATAGCACCACTGCCTGAAACAGCATACACTCATTCATCTGACTCTGCAAGTTACACAGCTTACACTCACCTGCAACTCCTCTATTACATCTCTCACCCATCAAAGTACACCCTGCAAGACTCCACACACCTACCACAATCAGAGAAATACTTAGAGCTATACACAGACTATTTGGACCCACAGTACAATCTCTTAACAAACATCCAGCCCATCATAACAGGAACAGTGTACGACGAAGGCCGAGGACAGCTCAATCAGAACAATAATGGTCCGTATGAGAACATTGAGATCAAACTGAGTGGGAAAACAGGGCAGGGGGAATTAGGTGAGGCTGAGTATCGTCCAAAGTTCTGCATAAGGTTTGCTAATTCGAGTACTTCTGTGGCTGAGGAGGAAACTCAAGATATCAAGCAAGATATCTATCAATACATCAAACTGTCATATCACAACGCCACTCAAGGCGAGGAGACTATCTTTCATTCATTACCGGGTTATTTACTGTCATTATTCACCGAATTGACACATTTGATTCTTCAATCGCAATACTTCCAGTGCAAAAAGTATGAGAATTTAGGATATCCACGTAATTATCCTCGTGTGTGTAAGGATTATTTACAAACTTTGATTGACTGTGATCCAACATTGCATAGAGACTCCAAAAAAGCAGCGGAGAATAAGGATCAACTGCTGTGGTACAAGTTCTGGACTTTCTTGAAGTTTTGGTATTACCGTTGTGTCGAGAGATACCCTTTAATCATGCTTGGTTGGTACCTCGATGAGATTAAAGGCATCGAGGAACAATTTAGGTTCGTCAGGGATATAATGAAAGGTGTAGGGTGTGTCTTTAACTAAATATATATATAATATTTGTCTTAAAGACCAACAGAACTCTTAACCAACTCGCAAACCTCCTTGCTTAACTCCTCACATTCGCTCTTAGAAGCAGCTTCAGCGTACACTCTAACAGCGTCCTCGGTACCTGAGGCCCTAACAAAAGATCTACCACCGTTGTACTTGCTAACCACATCATCGATTTGCAGTTGAAGCCCCTTAGGAGAGGTCAATTGTCTCTCAGCGTTGATAGTTTTGAACACGTGACGGTCTGGGACGATCACTTTAGCTAAACGGTTTGGTAAGTCGGTGTAAGACTCATCCCAGTTATCAGGTGTCCATTGCTTTATGGAAAGGACGATTAACACAGTGAGAAGATCCGAGATGGCGTCACCGACGGTTTGATTGATCAAATTGGAGATCTCAAGCAATGTTTGAATCGAGCGTTGCTCTTGTGGGGTTGATGGTTCGATGGTTTGCAATAACGAGAGGAACGACTCAGAGAACAAAACTGTACCGTGACCGTTGGCTTCGAAGTAAACACCAATGTCAAACTTGGCAGCTTCGTGATGTAAATGCTTGACACCGGTTGGGGTGCACACAACAGGAACCTGTAACACATCGGTGATATGGTTCGTGGATGACCCATTGGCATAAGCGGTTTGCACAACACCGATTTGGCAAGATTCAGACAGTTTGGCTGGAGACTTGCTGACGAGATCTTTGAAGAACCCAGCGAGTAAAGTGGCGATCTTGTCACCGTCTAATAACTTGAACACGGAGTTGGAGTCGACGTAATAGAAAACAACACGGTCAGCATCACCGTCAAAAGAGGCGTATAGTTTCAAAGGTTCCGGGGTGATATTGTTTGGCAATTTTTGATTGGTTTTAACGAAATCGGCACCTGAGCCAACGTTCAAAGCTTGAGGGTCTTGGTATTGGTTGTTGACAAGTTGGAAATCAACATATTGTGAGAGATACTCGGTGAACAAGGTCTCTGCCTTTGGTCCACCAATACCGTTGGCGGCATCAATGGTGATTTGGATCTTGGAGTCTGACTGAACAAAGTTCTCATAGATGTTTCTGAAAGCTGTGGAGAGCTTCTTGTAGTACCCAATCTCGCTGACTTCACCGTAGGCGCCCTGGGTGTTGATACATTTGACCAGGTAGTGCAATTCAGGGGTGGTGAGCAATTGATAATCAGTGACTTTGGTCCCCATGGTCTTCAACCCGTCAATGGTAGCTTTGGTTAACGCCAAACCAGATTCTCTTGAGTCTCTGGCGATGATGACATTCCCACTGACGCCATCGTTTAAGTCAATACCCAAGTTTTGAGCTAGGCGTTCAACTTCAGCAAAAACCTCCTCTTCAGTGCCTAAATTGGCCAACTTAGTAGCATATGCTTCCCAGGAAGCTTCAAGCATCTCACCTTGAGGATCAATCAACTTAATCCCGTTATCCTGAGGTGGGTTATGAGAGGCGGTGATCATAATCCCAATGGTTTGCCCATTGAGATACTTGGAACGTAAAGAGGCAAGAATCCCCACAGTGAAAACAACACTGTCTAATGTGGAGGCTAAAGTACGGAACCCTGCGGTACCGTAGGTGAAGGATAAATGGCCTGGCTTTTGATGTGGCGTGTAAAGAGCGTGTAATTGGTCTCTGAAGGACATGGCTGTGGTTCTGGTGTGTGGATTGAGTGAACTGAGAAGAGCTCAATTGAGTTAGTGTGTGGCAATAATATTGATTGAGTTGGTAATTTATATAAATTTATATTATTTCAACGTTGCATTTTTATCATGTGCGCTCAAATGCTATAATTGGTCCAGCCACGACCGCGGCACATCAATTAGTTATATATAGCGCAGATCTCAGTCACGTGATATCAGGAACTGACTCGATACAACTCAATTTCTCATCCAAAAAAAAACGCACATGTTGGAGTTGAGTTTGAAACAATGTTTGAAGTTCAAAGTAAAGAGAAGCTACAGAACATCGGAGACAATGTCTCGTTTGTTGAGGTGAAAATTAAAGACGTTAGCTCCTGGGATGCGTCTTGCGAGAGTATGGCAGTGTTCTGGTTTGTTTACCTCGTGGAGTTGACTCTAGAACGACGAAGCTTCATACTTCTGTATCCTTGTTCTCATGGGACTCATTGAGGTATAAGTTACTCATGATGAGTCAAATCAAGTGAGTGTTAGGGAATGTGGGTGGGATCAACATTGTTAAGATACTTTTAATATATTATATTGCTTAGAACGTACACAGTTTTGAGCTATTTATGAACGATGGATTTTGATTATATAGTTCATCCTTCATGGTACCTTCAAACCACCAAATTTTGATTTTGGTATAATCATCAATGGATAATGTAGTCATGCTAATCACTGTATAGTTCAGTCTTGTTATACACAAACATACCTTTCTACTTTTGACCCACCCA